>JAMWET010007419.1:65000-126426 GCA_024036415.1 Prochilodus magdalenae | reverse complement strand
TGCATGTAGTCGTACAGCCATGGTGCTGGCACTAACATCACTGCTCGCTGAGTGTCGGCCATCGTGGCTGTTGGGTCAGTCAGGTACACCGAAAAGCCCCGGCCTTTCCTATGCCACGTGTGCGGCTGAGCAAACTTTGCACGTCTCAAAATGTCACCACAACCTTCCCACCAGCTTGGGCTTCGGTTGCTTTGCCAGTCCTAACGAGTTATATGGCATTTCCTGTTGTTAAATAATGCCATCCATTTAAATTCTCATACCACAGCTGCAGGCATCTCGGCGTACGAGGTAACTGGAAGTAGAAGCTGACAGGAGGCAGTGAGGAGGGGGAGGTATTGCACATACAAGAAGGATATTGCAAGTACCAGACGAAAACACCAGACGACAAGTAACGATGAATAAAGAAGTGGCACCGAACAATCCAGGTGACAGGCGGAGAGGAATAACTTTGAATTATAAATATGCAGTAAGTCATAACACTGTGTGCGGAAGCACAGCGATATAAGAGCCCGCATGTACGATCATAGAGAATGCAGTGAACCGTAGAATAATAGTGTAAAGCTGTAATGGTACAATATGTTCGTGAGACGCGGTATAATAAATGATTTAGCCGCTAGACTATAGCATATGATTTATACCCCTATAAATCAGTGGTGAGATCCAGGTCAGATTTAGGCTAGCAAAATTGTAGAGGAAGATAAAGGTGACCAGGATCAATAACTGATGATAAATTTAGGCTGATATGATCAATATTTATTGAGCTACACATACAGAAGTCTGTCTCTCAGTATGGCGTCGGGCCGCCGTGTTTGCTAACCCAACACGCCAGACGTCTCGGTATGGAGCTGTAGAGGTTCCTGATGGAGTCCTGTGATAATCCATCCCATGCAGCTTGAACATCCTCACACAGTTCCTGCAGATGGTGCGGTAGGGGTGGAGGTGGAGGGACACCAGGCCTTCTGGACGTGTGACAACAAACGGTTCATCTTGGTGCTGACCACGGTGCCTCCACACACGGGTTCGTTGGCCGTCTCCACCAAGACTAAAGCGGGACTCGTCACTGAAGATGACCCGCTGCCATTCTGAGTCACTCCATGACAGTCTGGTACGACACCACTGCAGTCTTTGGTGACGGTGACGTGGTGTTAAGGACAGTCGTGGTAACGGTCTGTGTGCAGGTAGTCCTGCGTGGTGCAGCCGTCTGCCAACGGTGCTGCACTAACAGGATGACCCATGGAGGTCCGTAATGGTGGCTGTTGGGTCAGTCAGGTACAGAGATAAGGCCCGTCCTTGCCAGCGTCACATGCGTGTCTGAAACTTGAATCATTAGCGTTTCTCCCAATGTCAAACCTACCCACCAAGTTTCACACCTGTAAGGTCTTCCTCTGCCTCACGAAACACATTCACCATAGCAACTCTCATATCCCTACTAATGGATGAGCATCGTTGTAGGCTCTCAGGCCTGTCTCTCACCGTTACTCTCATAGGACCCCAACAGTTATCAGTTATTCTATATCTAATATTACATATACCTGTAAATTCTCATCTCGTATTTTACTATTGTGCTGGTCTTGCTGTCCCGTGTGGACCAGAGGAGGATGGGTTCCCCCTCTGAGTCTTGGTTCCTCTTGAGGTTCCTTCTTCCTGCTCCGAGAGGGTTTCTCCTTGCCACTGTTGCCCCTGGCTTGCTCACTATGGGGCTTGGACCCGGATTCTCAGTAAAGCTGCTCTGGGAGAACCTCAGGTGTAAAAGGCGCATATAAATAAACACTGGCTTGGCTTTTATCTCAGGACGTTGTTCAGATCGTCGTCCTTCAGTGTGACACCACATCGACGTGGCGGAAGGTGCCTCTGTGCCTTATCTGGGTTAAATTCAATCAGTTTGACTTTCGGGTCACTATCGCCGCTCGTTCCGGAGGAGAGGGAGGAAATGGGTTGTGATGTATAGCAGGCAGAGGTGGTATATTTAGGAACTCGGCGTGTCGATTCAGTTCCCCATGCTGCAGAATGGAGGGCACGGTCGTGTTGCTCCCTCAAGGTTTGGTAGAGCTTCAGGTTGTAGTTGGCTCCGGCTAGGGCACAGCAGTAAGTGGATAAGGTGGAGTATAGAACATGCGGGAATCAGACTTTTATGTTGATGCGCTTTGATTAAGTGGTACAGTTTTTGTTCCAGGACAGCGAAGGCCTGGGTTGTGATCATTGCTGCTTTTGAACACTAGGTGGCGGTGTTTGTTTTGGAGGAAGGGAGGAGGAAGAAGTCGTCTGGCTGGTCACTCACAGTAGCACAGACAAGTTGGACTGTCAGCCGGAGTCAGCTGTCTAATGTTAGATTATATTACCGTGTGGATGGGTGTGTGTGTGTGTGTGTGTGTGTGTGTGTGTGTGTGTTTGAGGCTGGCTGATGTAGCATTAATAACCATTATCATGATGTAGGATTGCAACATACTGGTCCCGTGCTAGGACCACCACAGAGCAGGTAGTATGTGGGTGGTGGATCATTCTCAGCACTGCAGTGACACTGACGTGGTGGTGTGTTAGTGTGTGTGGTGCTGGTGTGAGTGGATCAGACACAGCAGTGCTGCTGGACACCTCAGTGTCACTGCCGGACTGAGAATCGTCCACCAACCAAAACTATCCAGCACAACAGCGTCCTGTGGGCAGCGTCGTGTGGGCAGCGTCCTGTGGGCAGCGTCCTGTGGGCAGCTTCCTGTGGGCAGCGCCCTGTGTCCACTGATGAAGGACTAGAGGATGGCCAACACTGCACTGTGCAGCAGCAGATGAGCTATCGTCTCTGACTGTCCATCTACAAGGTGGACCAGCAAGGTAGGAGTGTCTAATAGAGTGGACAGTGAGTGGACACAGTGTCTCAACACTCCAGCAGCACTGCTGTGTCTGATCCACTCACACCAGCACCACGTCAGTGTCACTGCAGTGCTGAGAATGATCCACCACCCACATCATACCTGCTCTGTGGTGGTCCTGTGGGGGTCCTGACCATTGAAGAACAGGGTGATGCAGAGAAACAGATGGACTACAGTCTGGACCTGTACACCTACAGAGTGTCCTGTACGGTCAGTGGAGCTGATAAAGTGGTTCTGAGTTGTACCAGGAGTTTTCCGGAGGACAGTGAGGGTTATCTGGTTATCGACCGGAGCTCAGCACTTTGACGGAGGGGGAACGGCAGCCCTGGTGCTGTTCTCTCCGACCCCTTTAAAGCCGGCCCCTGCCCGTGTCTGTTACAGGGCGGTGAGGGGAGAGAGACTGTCGCTTCGTTGGCGGGTTGATCTGTTTAATGTATATATGATCCCTCGCTGGACTCGAGTCACTGTGTGTGTTTGAGTCCCGTTTCGTCATTACTGACTACCGTCAGTGGGATTATAACACAGTGGGAGGGATTGGGAACGACAGCAACTCCACCATGAAGTGGCAGGCCATGTGATATGACTGCGTGGGGGTCAGCGGATGCTGAGGAACATAGACCTCTGAACTTCATGTGTCCTTTAGATCGGCTCAGGAACAGTGTGTAGAGCTGCATGGAATGGGTTTCCATGGCGAGCAGCTGCATTCCAGCCTTACATCACCAAGCGCAGTGCAGTGGAGACGTGTTCTCTGGAGTGACCAGTCACGCTTCTGGTGGTTCGGTGGAGGAGTCTGAATTTTCCTCACTCATTGATTTCTCTTCTTTTGTAGCCTGGCGTATCAGAGGATGAGCTGGGAGGCCCTGAAGAAGTCCATCAACGGTCTCATCAACAAGGTCAACGTCTCCAACATCGCCAACATCATCCAGGAGCTGCTGCAGGAGAACATCGTGAGGGGCAGGTAAGGAAACCGGAAACCGCTGACCAACCAAAAGGGTGATTGTTGCAGTCGCATGTTTCTTGCGCTAGCTTTGAGCTAAGAGAGGCAGTGGTGTTAGCTCTGAGCTAAGAGAGGTAGTGGTGTTAGCTTTGAGCTAAGAGAGGCAGTGGTGTTAGCTTTGAGCTAAGAGAGGCAGTGGTGTTAGCTTTGAGCTAAGAGAGGCAGTGGTGTTAGCTTTGAGCTAAGAGAGGCAGTGGTGTTAGCTTTGAGCTAAGAGAGGCAGTGGTGTTAGCTTTGAGCTAAGAGAGGCAGTGGTGTTAGCTTTGAGCTAAGAGAGGCAGTGGTGTTAGCTTTGAGCTAAGAGAGGCAGTGGTGTTAGCTTTGAGCTAAGAGAGGCAGTGGTGTTAGCTTTTAGCTAAGAGAGGCAGTGGTGTTAGCTTTTAGCTAAGAGAGGCTGTGGTGTTAGCTTTTAGCTAAGAGAGGCTGTGGTGTTAGCTTTTAGCTAAGAGAGGCTGTGGTGTTAGCTTTTAGCTAAGAGAGGCAGTGGTGTTAGCTTTTAGCTAAGAGAGGCAGTGGTGTTAGCTTTTAGCTAAGAGAGGCCGCGATGGTGCTGTTAGCTCTGAGCTAAGAGAGGCCATGGTGGTGTTAGCTCTGAGCTAAGAGAGGCCGTGGTGGTGTTAGCTTTTAGCTAAGAGAGGCTGTGGTGTTAGCTTTTAGCTAAGAGAGGCTGTGGTGTTAGCTTTTAGCTAAGAGAGGCCGCGATGGTGCCGTTAGCTCTGAGCTAAGAGAGGCCATGGTGGTGTTAGCTCTGAGCTAAGAGAGGCCATGGTGGTGTTAGCTCTGAGCTAAGAGAGGCTGTGGGGGTGGTGTTAGCTCTGAGCTAAGAGAGGCTGTGGTGTTAGCTCTGAGCTAAGAGAGGTAGTGGTGTTAGCTCTGAGCTAAGAGAGGCCCTGGGGGTGGTGTTAGCTCTGAGCTAAGAGAGGTAGTGGTGTTAGCTCTGAGCTAAGAGAGGCCCTGGGGGTGGTGTTAGCTCTGAGCTAAGAGAGGTAGTGGTGTTAGCTCTGAGCTAAGGGAGGCCGTGGTGGTGTTAGCTCTGAGCTAGGAGAGGTAGTGGTGTTAGCTCTGAGCTAGGAGAGGTAGTGGCGTTAGCTCTGAGCTAGGAGAGGTAGTGGCGTTAGCTCTGAGCTAAGAGAGGTAGTGGCGTTAGCTCTGAGCTAACAGAGGCCATGGTGGTGGTGTTAGCTCAGAGCTAACAGAGGCCGTGGTGGTGGTGTTAGCTCAGAGCTAACTGAGGCCGTGGTGGTGGTGTTAGCTCAGAGCTAACAGAGGCCGTGGTGGTGGTGTTAGCTCAGAGCTAACAGAGGCCGTGGTGGCGGTGTTAGCTCTGAGCTAACAGAGGCCGTGGGGGCGGTGTTAGCTCTGAGTTAAGAGAGGCTGTGGGGGCGGTGTTAGCTCTGAGCTAAGAGAGGCTGTGGTGTTAGCTCTGAGCTAAGAGAGGCTGTGGTGTTAGCTCTGAGCTAAGAGAGGTAGTGGTGTTAGCTCTGAGCTAAGAGAGGCTGTGGTGGTGGTGTTAGCTCTGAGCTAAGAGAGACCGTGGTGGTGGTGTTAGCTCTGAGCTAAGAGAGCCTGTGGTGGTGGTGTTAGCTCTGAGCTAAGAGAGACCGTGGGGGTGTTAGCTCTGAGCTAAGAGAGGCCGTGGGGGTGTTAGCTCTGAGCTAAGAGAGGCCGTGGGGATGGTGTTAGCTCTGAGCTAAGAGAGGCTGTGGGGGTGGTGTTAGCTCTGAGCTAAGAGAGGCTGTGGGGGTGGTGTTAGCTCTGAGCTAAGAGAGGTAGTGGTGTTAGCTCTGAGCTAAGAGAGGCCGTGGTGGTGTTAGCTCTGAGCTAAGAGAGGTAGTGGTGTTAGCTCTGAGCTAAGAGAGGTAGTGGTGTTAGCTCTGAGCTAAGAGAGGTAGTGGTGTTAGCTCTGAGCTAAGAGAGGCCGTGGGGGTGTTAGCTCTGAGCTAAGAGAGGTAGTGGTGTTAGCTCTGAGCTAAGAGAGACCGTGGGGGTGTTAGCTCTGAGCTAAGAGAGGCCGTGGGGGTGTTAGCTCTGAGCTAAGAGAGGCCGTGGGGATGGTGTTAGCTCTGAGCTAAGAGAGGCTGTGGGGGTGGTGTTAGCTCTGAGCTAAGAGAGGCTGTGGGGGTGGTGTTAGCTCTGAGCTAAGAGAGGTAGTGGTGTTAGCTCTGAGCTAAGAGAGGCCGTGGTGGTGTTAGCTCTGAGCTAAGAGAGGCCGTGTGTTTAGCTTTACGCTGTACAGCACTGAAGGTCTTTCTGTGTTTCAGGGGTCTGCTAGCAAGATCCGTCCTTCAGGCCCAGAGCGCCTCTCCCATCTTCACGCACGTCTATGCTGCCGTGGTGTCCATCATCAACTCCAAGTTCCCTCAGATTGGAGAACTCATCCTGAAGAGACTCATACTCAACTTCCGCAAAGGCTACCGGAGGAACGACAAGGTAAACAGCCCTGAGAGTGTCGGGCTCTGACTGTTGGTTTTATATTAGTATGTTGTTATTCTGTTAATTAAAGCGACCTTATATACTCCATCACTAAAGAATCAACAAGTAATCCTTTAAAATAAATAAATAAATAATCAGAAATGTTCTTTTTCAGAAACTCAAGTAGTTGCGTAGTCCTCTCGGTGGAAGTTAGCTCCTTTGTGAAGAACCCTGCTTAATCCCTGTCTGGGAAACCGGCCCTTCACAGCCATTAATGTTTTTTGAGTAGATACAAATTAAATATTGGATTGGATTAGCTGTCACTAATAATCACGTAATCTAATCAGTTTATTTCTGACACTTCATTAAGAATTCAAAATGTCGACCAATTTAAAAAAAAAAAAAAAAAAAAAGCCTGATTGGACAGACAGGACATGAAAGAGCAAGCTTGACGTCCGTTTAACATGGAGATGTGGATAGTAAATAAAAACAAAAGCAGGAAATTAAAAATATATGATTAATGATGAAGCTGCGTTTTACTGTGGGGGGCTGTGTTACTGTAGGGGCTGTGCTTCATGTCGTGTGGGTCGTTTGAAGGCCTGTTCTGAACCTCTCAGTGTGACCCATGCGCAGGCCTCTCGTACGCGCTCTCTGATTTATGACTGGATTATACATTTATGAATGTTTAGATCAGCAGAACGAGCAGCTCCTGAGAAATCCTAATGTCCAAGTCTGACTTTCAGGCATGTGCATATTTAATAAAGCCCTGCTGTCGGGATCCCAGGGGGACGTAAAGCGTGCTGTCGGACATGCAGTTACACAGTCTGCTGCCGGAGCCGTCCAGACGGAAGCAGCTGTGCTCGGATGGCTTTGACACGCCCGGACCTTGAAGGGCCCGTGTCCTGAATCGTTTCTGGTCCACCTCTAACGTGAGAGTTTACTGTAGGACTGAGGGGTCGAAGGTGAAGTTGGAATGTTGGGATGGTATCCATGGTAAACTCCAGTTCTGGTTTTACCACGTTTAGAGGACTTGGGAATTCTGAAACTGAATATTGTTTTACCAAACCGCCAATTCATAAGTTCTGCTTATTACAGTAATATACATTTATATACTTAAATGCAGCTATCAAAACAACAACAACAAAACAACAACATTTATAATAATAATATTAGTAATAAAAAGAGTAATAATAACAACATTTATAATTATAATAACAAAACAACAACAACATTTATAATAATAATATTAGTAATAATAAGAGTAATAACAATAACAATATTTATAATAACAACAAAACAACAACAACATTAATAGTAATATTAGTAATAATAAGAGTAATAACAATATCAACATTTATAATTATAATAAAACGACAACATTTATAATATTAGTAATAATAAGAGTAACAACAATAACAACAACATTTATAATATTTATAATAACAACAACAAAACAACAACATTAATAGTAATATTAGTAATGAGAGTAACAACAATAACATTTATAATAATATTAGTAATAATAAGAGTAATAACACATTTATAATATTTATAACAACAAAACAACAACATTAATAGTAATAATAAGAGTAATAACAACAACAACATTTATAATTATAATAAAACAACAACAACATTTATAATAATAATATTAGTAATAATAAGAGTAACAATAACAACATTTATAATATTTATAACAACAACAAAACAACAACATTAATAGTAATATACAATTATTAATAGTTATAGAGTAACAAAAACAAAATTAAACATTTATAAAATAGTATTTTACAATAACAATAACAACAAGCAACAAATAATTACAATACATTATATAATATAATCATATTTTAATAACAATATAGTATAAGTTATTCGGGCGCCGGTTAAATTTATCACAATCCAGCAATTCATAACATAACATTTATAAAATGCTATATTATATAAGACTAATCTTATAAACCAAGGTATTAGTATGGTCTTGGTATACAATGTATTAGTCACTAAATCTGTTTGGGTCCTTATTATTGTATGTTGTTGTTTATTATTAATAATAATAATGAAAATAATAATGTTGGCAGCTCAAAGTGCTTTAGACAGTTGACTTTATTAATAAATAAATAAATGTAAATAAATAAATAGAAATCTGAGCTCAGAGTCTGAGATCACGCACTGCAGGTTTTACATTAGAAGCTAAAGAAGCGAATCTGAGTTTTAGACTCTCTTTTAAATTCGGTTTTAGTATAAAGTACATCAGTCGTTCGGCGCCGGTTAAACTACGCAATCCATCTCATTAATCACGTATCAGGAAATGAGCTGCTAGTCTGGAATATATCTTCATAGACTACATCTATAAAACCAAGGTCAAAGGTCAGTAGGTCTTGGTAGACTTTGTCAGTAGCCCCTCTCACTTATCTGAACACTTGGGTCCTCTAAGGCCCCTGGCTTCACTACTCTTCACTGACCCCTTATGTGTGCTCCTCACAGTGACTGGTTAGTCAAAGGGTTAATCTGAGCTGATGGTCTTTTCAGAGACTCAGAGACGTTTCTCTTTACACGCGTTTATAAATATTACGTCTCTGGAATGTTCGTCCATTCCCTAATCATCTGTCCTCCTCAGCTCCAGTCTGTTTAAGGCTGCGAGACGCTAGGGTAAATAAAGGTCTTCTGATAAGCCCCCGCTTCTCTTTGGGGTCCCCTCTCTCTGTTAGTAAGGCCCGGACGGCATTAAGCCTCGTGAAGCCTCACTGGTTACAACTGCAGAAGCCATAATTAGGCAGAACCGCGAATTACCGCTCGCAGCTATGTGAGAGATTGAGTTGGTTGTGATGGGCTGCGCTGGGGATCTCGGATGTGTCGTGTGTGAAACTTCTGAGACATTTAAATATTTTAATTCCAGCCTGATGAGTTTAAACACGGCGAATGAACACCAGGATGTGCACTAAGATTGGAGCTTTGTTCTGTTTAGGTTGTTCTGGTGTTTATTGGAATACAGAAATTTGTTTACAACTGTGGACTGACGGTTTCTCCACTGGATACTCTGTCGCAGCCGTCGTTTGTACCTTTTGGGTAGGAACGTTGGGAGGCGTGCCCGGGTGTTTATTGGCGAGGCGTGCCCGGGTGTTTATTGGGAGGAGTGTCGGGTGTTTATTGGGAGGAGTGCCGGGTGTTTATTGGGAGGAGTGCCGGGTGTTTATTGGGAAGAGTGTCGGGTGTTTATTGGGAGGAGTGTCGGGTGTTTATTGGGGAGGGGATGCCGGGTGTTTATTGGGAGAAGTGTCGGGTGTTTATTGGCGAGGCGTGCCGGGTGTTTATTGGGGAGGCATGCCGGGTGTTTATTGGGAGAAGTGTCGGGTGTTTATTGGCGAGGCGTGCCGGGCGTTTATTTGGGGAGGCGTGCCCGGGTGTTTATTGACGAGGCGTGCCCGGGTGTTTATTGACGAGGCGTGCCCGGGTGTTTATTGGCGAGGCGTGCCCGGGTGTTTATTTGGCGAGGCGTGCCCGGGTGTTTATTTGGCGAGGCGTGCCGGGAGTTTATTTGGCGAGGTGTGCCCGGGTGTTTATTGGCGAGGCGTGCCGGGTGTTTATTGGGGAGGCGTGCCGGGTGTTTATTGGGAGAAGTGCCGGGTGTTTATTGGGAGGAGTGCCGGGTGTTTATTGGGAGGAGTGCCGGGTGTTTATTGGGAAGAGTGTCGGGTGTTTATTGGGAGGAGTGTCGGGTGTTTATTGGCAAGGGGATGCCGGGTGTTTATTGGGAGGAATGCCGGATGTTTATTGGCAAGGGGCTGCCGGGTGTTTGGGAGGGTTTTTTTTGGGGGGGGGGGGGGAGGAGTGTGCCGGGTGTTTATTGGCGAGGCGTGCCCGGGGGTTTATTGGCGAGGCGTGCCCGGGTGTTTATTGGCGAGGCGTGCCCGGGTGTTTATTGGGAGGAGTGTCGGGTGTTTATTGGGAGGAGTGTCGGGTGTTTATTGGGAGGAGTGTCGGGTGTTTATTGGGAGGAGTGGCCAGGTGTTTATTTGGAGCAGTGGCCGGGTGTTTATTGGGGAGCAGTGGCCGGGTGTTTATTGGGAGCAGTGGCCGGGTGTTTATTGGGATTTTTTTTTTTTTTTTTTGGAAGCGTGCCGGGTGTTATCTCCACCGCATCAAACAGCCTCGAGTTAAATGTAAACGCTGAAGCTGTATTTGGTATTTGATCTGAATAATCGATTATTAAACTACCAGAACAGTCATTTGTTGCAGCCCTACTGCTGAGCGCATCAGAGACCCCTGGGGGTCACACTCCTGCATCGCTGATCTGTTCCAGGACATGAAGGATAAAGAGCTGATCGATTTCTTGTTCTTGTTTTACAGCAACAGTGCCTCACAGCCTCCAAGTTTGTGGCCCACCTCATCAATCAGAATGTGGTACGTGCTTTAACTTCCTAAACTGAACCTGATTAAATTCCCACTTTTTCCTGGAATATCACAGATTATATCTTCCCAATGACTTACACTGACATTCCGACATTCAGACGTGAGTCTAAGCCTGACCTTTCGTTGTTTGTGTGGTCTGTTAATAAGGCTCACGAAGTTCTTTGCCTGGAGATGCTGACTCTGCTGCTGGAGCGACCCACCGATGACAGCGTGGAGGTGGCCATCAGCTTTCTGAAGGAGTGCGGCCTCAAGCTTACCGAGGTTTCGCCCCGTGGCATCAACGGTACGGTCACAGCTGTGGTTTTCAGGGGGTAGTTCTGTGACGGACCAGGTTCCCTCCAGTTGCCCAAATGTAGTCAATCAGATAAGACGGTCGTTCCCACTCCTACTGACCGCGCCGCTCTCTGATTTAGTGGCTGGGCTTTAACTCGATGGCCTCCGGCTGGTTCCTAATCAGGGGACACCCAGTTTATGCGGATGTCTGAGCCGGATGCGCTCGGAGGCCGCTGGGTTGGCACCTTGAATGCGGCGCTAATGGAACTCCAGCTGGGTTTACTCTGCGTTGGAGGCGGAGGGCCAGTCGCGCGGCTGACCTTCATGTTGGCAGCTGATTACAGTGACGTCACGTCCAGGAATAACGTATGGTGGAATTCTCAGGCTGCTGTGGAACCTCTGGGTTTTAATATCGGTGAGCCGCTCTCACCTTGACCAGCTGAGGTGGTTTAACTCCTCGTCCCTGAAGATGCACTTAATTACGCTCTCAGAGCTTTTACAGGCGGCTTCTGTTTCTCACAGCCAGCTCGCTTCATTTTACCAGCACTGTGTTTCATCCTACCGTTACACAGTTTACACCCTGGGTTTCTCTTTCATTCATCCCTTCATTCTTTCATTCATTTATTTATTCTTTATTCATTCATCCCTTCATTCTTTCATTTATTTATTCATTCATTCATTTATCAGGGTCCTAGCATTTATTTCTTCTTCCTTCTTCTCCTTCCTTCTCCTTCTTCCTTCTTCTCCTTCCTTCTCCTTCTTCTTCTTCTTCTTTCTTCTTCTTCTTCTTCTCCTTTCTTCTTCTTCTTCTCCCTTCTTCCTTCTTCCTTCTCCCTTCTTCTTCTTCTTCTTCTTCTCCTTCTTTCTTCTTCTCCTTCTTTCTTCTCCTTCTTTCTTCTTCTCCTTCTTTCTTCTTCTTCTTCTTCTTCTCCGTCTTTCTTCTTCTTCTTCTTCTTCTTCTCCGTCTTTCTTCTTCTTCTTCTTCTTCTTCTTCTTCTTCTTCTTCTCCGTCTTTCTTCTTCTTCTTCTCCGTCTTTCTTCTTCTTCTTCTCCGTCTTTCTTCTTCTTCTTCTCCTTCTTTCTTCTTCTTCTTCTCCTTCTTTCTTCTTCTCCTTTCTTTCTTCTTCTCCCTTCTTCCTTCTTCTCCTTTCTTCTTCTTCTTCTTCTCCTCCTTTCTTCTCCTTCTTCTTCTTCTCCCTTCTTCTTCTCCCTTCTTCTTCTTCTTTTCCCTCCTTCTTCTTCTCCTTCTTTCTTCTTCTTTTCCCTCCTTCTTCTTCTCCTTCTTTCTTCTTCTCTTTCTCCCTTCTTCTTCTCCTTCTCTCTTCTTCTTCTTCTTCTTTCTTCTTCTTCTCCTTCTCTCTTCTCTCTTCTCCTTTCTTCTTCTTCTTCTTCTTCTCCTTTCTTCTTCTTCTTTCTTCTTCTACTTCCTCTTCTTTCACCTTCTTTCTTCTCCTTTCTTCTTCTTCTTCTCCCTTCTTCTTTTCTCTCTTCTTTCTTCTTCTCCTTCTCCTTTCTTCTTCTTCTCCTTTCTCCTTCTTTCTTCTTCTCCTTTCTCCTTCTTCTTTCTTCTTCTCCTTCTTCTTCTCTCTTCTTCTCTCTTCTTCTTCTTATTATTCTTCTCCTTCACCTCCTCCCCTTTATCCTCCTCCTCCTTCTTCGAAACGCATCATGGAGAAAAGACCATAAGGCATAGAGATACCAGATTTGGAATGAAGGTGGAGTAGGGGTGAAATGGCACTAATTGGCCAAAGGGGGGCGCTGTAGCAAACCAAATTACATTTTGGCCTATAACTCCTAAACCAAAGTTTTGACAAACAAAAGGACATTTTTCAGTTTCAAATTTAAATTTTTTTCCCTTTCAAAGCTTTTGCAGGTGGCTTTTATTTTTGACTTGCAGGCAGCTCGCTTTATTTTGCATGCACAGTGTGTTTCGTCCTACTGCTAGACAGTTTATGATGCCCTGGGTTTCTCTTTGTATGTCTATGTATTTATTTATTTATTTATTTATTTATTTATTTTTATATTTTTCCATTTGCAGCATCCCACTTTCAATAAAAGCTTAGGATTAGCTTGGGCCTCCTTATAAAACGAGAGATTTTTTATTGTACACGTTTAATAAACCTTTCCTCGTTCTGTCCACAGCGATCTTCGAGCGTCTGAGGAACATCCTCCATGAATCGGAGATTGATAAGCGCGTGCAGTACATGATTGAGGTGATGTTTGCCATCAGGAAGGACGGTTTCAAAGACCACCCCATCGTCCCTGAGGGTTTGGACCTGGTGGAGGAAGAAGACCAGTTCACTCACATGCTCCCCCTGGAGGACGAGTACAACACGGAGGATATACTGAGTAAGAGCGCCTCTCTCGCGTACCTGATCGCAGCTCTGCCAAAACAACAGTGTAGTTTACACTCAGGTCATCACGAACCACCCAGGGGGGCAGCGGTCTCCTAGTGGGGTGGGGGGTTTACTGAGGGTCTACTCTGAAAGGCAGGGGACCCATTTATTTGCCGTTTTTAAATTAGAATGGAATTCTGGCCCAGACCCAGATATGCTGACCCATGTTTGGGTCTCCCAGCTGGGTCAGAAGGCGACCCGTAACTCAAAGTGCGGAATAAACACAGGGTGCTGTTTAGATTGTATTAACGTTTATAGCCAGCTGTAAATCACAAACCAATAAAATAGACTGTAACACATCAATTATTTTTTACTTTAGATAAACCTTCCGTGCCATCAGCGCTGTTCTCACGCTGTTAGCTGCACTCGTTTAATCCCTTACTCGAGCAAACAACACACTGAACACGTCTTGGATAACGAGAGCAGTACTTCCTGATTTGGGTCCCCGATTGTCCCTCAGACCTGGACCGTAGAGTGTACCAGTCATGGACTGGAGGTTATGGAACCCGCCCCCCGCTCGCTGGTTCGGTTCCCTGAACCCACAGGACACCACTGAAGTGTCTTTGGGCAAGGCACCTAACCCCCAACTGCTCTCAGGGCCCCATATATAGGGCTGCCCACACCTCTGGGCCATGTTAGGTTGAATCTGGGCACTGAGTGGGCTGGGGTTGTAGAACAGGGAAGTCAGGTGAGGCTGTGAGTTCCCCAACGTGAGATTTGACCCCAGGCTGAGCTCGACACACACGTTTGAGATTTATGGGGATGTCCGAACTGGGTTCCTGAGCTCTGGCCTCATTCCTAAGATGCTTGTAATTGAGTTCTGCACTTGGTTCTAAGCACATGAACCTGAGATGCACGATAACGGGTCCAGAAGCGGAGACGCTGGGTGGCCATCCCCTCTGGGGACATTCAGGTCTTTGTTGGGTCACGTTTTGGATACCAAGTTATCACAGTCAGGAATGGCATGGCTTTCAGAGGGATGGAACGTCTGATCGGTGTTGCCATGGTGATGTAACCTGCAGGTATTTTCTGGGAACTGAAATCCAGGCCTGCTATTTGGTCATCGGGCATCCTCTTTCCCAGTTAGTCGTGGTTGGGGTGTCACCACATAGGGTTGTTTGGCTGCCTCTGATTGGTCCAACTCCTCTTCAGGCAGTCTACGGGCTCTGATATGTTACCGTTCCCCATATAAGACGGGTTCTGCGACTTCCATATATAAAGTCCATTCGTCTTTCAGCCTAAGATGACGATTGAGAGAGCTGTCAGTCTTAAAGGGGGAGGAGGGGGCTGTTAAGACTGTTTGACAGCACAGTGTTTTCTGAATGAGACCCGAGGTCATTTTTAGATCAGGGGACACCCTGTACCGTCGTGTCTGACTGTAGAAATGGCAGGCATCCGTTAGGCTGTTCAGGTGAAGTTTATGATGGATGCTGGTTCCCCAAGCTAGTTTCCCCAAGCTAGTTTCCCCAAGCTAGTTTCCCCAAGCTAGTTTCCCCAAGCTAGTTTCCCCAAGCTAGTTTCCCCAAGCTAGTTTCCCCAAGCTAGTTTCCCCAAGCTAGTTTCCCCAAGCTAGTTTCCCCCAAGCTAGTTTCCCCCAGCTAGTTTCCCCCAGCTAGTTTCCCCCAGCTAGTTTCCCCCAGCTAGTTTCCCCCCAGCTAGTTTCCCCCCAGCTAGTTTCCCCCCAGCTAGTTTCCCCCCAGCTAGTTTCCCCCCAGCTAGTTTCCCCCCAGCTAGTTTCCCCCCAGCTAGTTTCCCCCAAGCTAGTTTCCCCCAAGCTAGTTTCCCCCCAGCCAGCTTCCCCCCGCTTGCTCCCGGTTGAGGTATAGCAGGATAGTATAGTAGATGGTTGCTCTCTTGGCTCTGCTTGACATCATTTCTGTGTTCATGGACACGCCCTCACGCAAACGGTGTAATCGTGAAGGATCCGTGGAGTTAAGTAGATGTTTTCTAGAAATTCATCCCTGATTTGAGCCGCCAGATAAGAAGGACGGTGGGCGTATTGGTAGACAGGTTTCTCAGCCGTAGTCTGTTTACGTCGTAACTCAGCGGTGTGACTCGGAGGCCTCGGGTTTCTATTTTGAGTCCTCCTCTCGGTGTTCTCATTTTCCTTTTCCCCCAGTACGGTGCTCAGTAGGGGACCAGTCGGGACAAAGCTTTTAGGACAATGTTTGGGAAAAGTGCTTAATCAAAAGCGGCCCGGAATCTTAAAAAAAACTACCTGTATCTGACTCGCCCTACCCACACCTTGCAGTAGCTGTGTGTAGAAGCTGAAAGGTAAACGGACTGACCTGTGTAATGGGTCTCCTGTGTTGAGCAGCCAATTATCCTCTTCCAGTTACAGCCAATGGCTTTATCCCCCCCCAGCCTAAACCCACCCAGCCAGAAGCTCTCCAGCAGCAGACCGAAATCTCCGCTCTGCGTGTGTAATTGGAGGCTCTCGCGTTTTCAATTACGGCTTTGTCTCGCCTCTGTTTCTGCTTGTTTCTGTTGGTTCAGCCTGCACGTGAGCTTTATTTTTCCCCGGGCTGCCGAGACAATCGGCTGTAATTGAAAAGCTACACCAGGCAGGCGTTGGGGATGCGAGAGCAGTCATTATCACATTAAGGCTTTTTGAATTACGGCTAATACACAGCCAATTCTTCTTTATGGGTAATTGGCTGAGATTGCATCTAGCTGGTGAGTGACTTAATTGCTGTGAAATTGCAGACGGATGGCTGCTGTTTCAACACAAACCGTCCCTTTATTTATGTCTGTTTATTTATTTCTTTAACAGATGTCTTCAAGCTGGATCCGGACTTCCTGGAGAACGAGGAGAAGTACAAGGCAATCAAAAAAGGTAAGCTGCACTTCTGCTGTACTAGATTAGCCTCAGCTCGAGAAGGAACAGCTATGTTCGGCGTATGTTTGGCGTACGGAGAAATAATAAGTCCCCCGTGACTGAAACTTACCTACTGCTATGTAACACCTCCACCAGCACCAATGACAGCTGGGATTGAGTTTGGCATGTACCGGACAGGTTTCTGGATGTAGCCACATCAGTGTTCAGACACTCTCACATCAAAGAATTGGTCAGTTGGGCCACATTTGGTGGATGCCCTCCCTGGCACCGTTCTTCGCCAGGAGTAACACAAGTTCCAATGATTGACAGCTGAGTCTATCACCAAGAACACGTTCCAGCCTTCTGCACACCGGCCATCTTATCGGCCTATGGCCGCCACTTCCTCGGTTCAGGTCGTTGGTCACTTTGCTTTCAGGTTTTGCTTCAGAGGCCTTCGTGCATGGAGAGATTGGGAAGTGCCTTAACTAGTGCTGTACAGAAACACCAGTCACATGAATTACGATCCGGCTTTTCAGAAGCATTATCAGAGATCGGATTGCGTATCAGATTTCGATAGGGCATTTGAAAGCCCCCCATCTCAGAACCGTTTTGCCATCAGTGTCTCAGATTCTGCAGATGGCCTGCTGCTTAATCGGTTTCTGAACTGTGGAGGCTCAGCCTCTCGTAGATGCTCGGTCTCAGTGCTCACTTTAAAACTGTCTCTCTCGCTCTGCTGTCTGATTAAAACCCTGGATTAGACATTTAGTCTCAGTTTGAGCTGCCAAAGGTATGAACAGTGCTCTACAAATTATTTATATATTTTAAAATAATTACATAATTATTATTCTACTTTTATTATTTATATTCTCTTCTTCTTATTATAATAATAATAATAATAACAATTACAATAATAATAATAATAATAACAATAATAATAATAATTACAATAATAATAATAATAATAACAATAATAGTTGTTTTGTTATAATATTTTTTTACGTGGCAGTCGTGGGCTGGAGGTAAGGGGACCAGCCTTGTGACCGGAGGGCCGCCGGTTTGGCTCCCTGAACTGACAGTAACGACTGAGGGGCCCTTGAGCAAGGCACCTAACCCCCAACTGCTCCCCGGGCACCGTGGATAGGGCTGCCCACCGCTCCGGGTAGGTGTGCTCACTGCCCCCTAGTGTGTGTGTTCACTAGTGAGTGTGTATGTGGGTGTTTCACTTCACGGATGGGTTAAATGCGGAAGGCAAATTCCTCTGTGTGAAAATCACCATTGGCACAAAAATGGCTCGGAAACTCTCGACTCAGAGAATTACCGGCCTCACTGATTTTTTATAATAATAATTTTTTTATATTATTATTATTATTATTATTATTAGTAGCAGTAGTAGTATAACTACTATTATTCGTAGTATTATAACAACAACAAAACAACTAATTATAATTGTTGATGTTATTATTGTCATTATTATTGTTATTATTATTATTATTTTTATTGTTGTTGTTGTTGTTGTTGTTATTATTGTGTTGTTGTTGTTGTTGTTGTTGTTGTGCTCTAGGGGGTTAAAGTTTGGATATGGGTTTAACCTGCTGTGAAAAATGAAATGACCCCCCCCCCCCTTTATTAATCTCAGTATTAGCCTCATGTTTTCGGATGGGGCCGTCATGTCTGAACGCCGAGAGTCGAATGTGCGTGTGCAGCACACTCACAGTCCCTAACGTTCCCCAGTGAACTGGACAGTTAGTCAGGGCTGCACGTCGGGTTCGTTTAAGTGCAGTAAGCCTGAATGTTCCATCTGGTGTGTGGTGCGGACGCAGCGGGAGCTTGATTGCCACCATTAGATTTACTTGTTGTATGAAACAGGAGGCGGGGGGGTGAAGCACTCGTTCAACCGTGTTGTGAACTTGTGGTTTGGCAGAGATCCTGGACGAAGGAAGCAGTGACTCTGGGGAAGACGGCGAAGGCAGCGACGAAGAGGACGATGACGACGATGACGAAGATGAAGCCGGAGAAGCCGAGGAAGGTATTTATTAGCATTGTCTGTGTTGATGGTTTCTGTTGTTCATAAGCGCTCGCCCTGCGTCGGTGCTGACGCGCGTGTGTGGGTCGATCTGTCTGAGTTAGCAGGTTTTCAAATTATCGCCTGCGGTGACAGAGCAGCCTTTATTTTGGTTTAGAACAAAGCGAGAGAGCTGATTACTGAGCACATCCTCCAGGATCTGTCTCTGGATGGTTTCACTCCAACACCTTAAAGTGACTCCTACCAGTCAAAGTTTAGACACACCCATCTAAACGGATGTAGCTGGTGATCTTACAGACTCTACAGTCGTACACTGAGCAGCTCCACCTGATGAGAGTCTGAACCAGTCCATATCCTGATACACCACATCTACTCCTGATGTACACAGTATGATACTCCTCCATATCTCCACCTCTAATATATATTTAGTGGTGTAAAAACTTTGATCTCTTTTTCTGCACAGTGTAAAAGCTCTAGTTCTCCTTTCAGGTTAGTGAATATTCATGAGGGACCGACCAATAGAATCGCTCCAAACCTGCTTAGTAATAAACCTTGTTCTATCAGCTCCACTGCAGGGTAAGAGAGCTGGTTCCTCCTCCTGTACAGCTCCACTCTGGAGGGTTTTAAGGTGGACTGGATAATTCCATGAGGGCTAGTTTAGAGCTTGCTGTCTTCACTTTTATTCTACAGTGCGGCTTTAATGTAACGGTACTGTCGTGGGCTGGAGGTTGGGGACCGTACCCTGTAACCGGAGGGTCGCTGGTTTCATTCCTTCCATAGACAGTAACAACTGAAGTGCCCTTGAGCAAGGCTCCTAACCCGCAAATGCTCCCTGGGCGTCATGGGTGAGGCCTGCCTACCCACTCACTGCCCCCTAGTGTGTATGTGGGCGTATCACTTCACGGATGGGTTAAATGCCCAAGGTAAATTCCTCTGTGTTCAAACGCATGGCCAACAATGGCCCTGAACTCTTTACTCAGGGAATAATTAGCCTCACCTAAACATAAGGAGGACCTTCCTAGTAGTTGTGTCTAAACTTTTGACTGTGTTTGGTCGTGTACATCTGTGGTTTGTATGGATGGAAATCAGGTAAGGTAAGAAATCAAAAAAACAAAAATAAGAAAAGAGGCAATAAATAAACGATTTGTGGAAATGAATCATTGAAAAATACTTCATCTTGGCTCCGATGTGAAGGCGGTTCCTCCCACACTTCCGTAGTAACCCTATTTCTGTCGGTTGAGGTGAAACTGTTGGGCTATAAAAAGATGCAGACAGATGGACCCTGAAATCTGAATCTAATCCATCTAATTCAGATGGTAATTTAAGAGGCAGGCATTGATCTCCTGTAGTTCCCCTCCTCTTCGGAGCGGAAGGGAAATAAACCCAAGGAAAAGGAATTATTGATGATGAGCACAAGCCGTGTCTCTTTCCAGCACCCCGTGTGTTTAATGAGCTGAAGTCGTGCCGGTAATCATGCTTAATCGCGCGTCCTGTGAATGTTAATCAGAGTCGTGAGTCTGTGTGTGTTTTCGGGGGTGTAGTTAAACACCAGTCATCATGAAACTCATTTTGGCCTTTTTGGATCATGACGCTGTACAATACAGAATTTAACATTGATTTATTATTTAATAAGTGATAATTATAAGGAGCTTTCGTGGGCTGGAGGTGTGGGAACCAGCCTGGGAACCGGAGGGTCGCCGGTTCGATTCCCCAAACCAACCGGAACGACTGAAGTGCCCTTGAGCAAAGGTGCTGCTGCTCTAGTTAAGATGAAGCTGGATTTCATTAAGAAGCTGACTTCCTCTTCCACAACTTGGTTTCTCTGTGCTCTAGTAAAGCCAGGTACACACTGCGCGACTTGGGAAATCTTGGTGACAGCTCACACTGCCCCTGTGAGTCGCCCACCATGTATGGAGAAAATCTTTGATGTCCGAAAAGGCTCCATCCGACTGACATGACACGACATGACGTGGGTGCTCACACTACACTTGAGGCTCAGTCCAGACAGGCAGCTCAGCTCAGCTGTGTCTACAGACAGTTTCCAATAAAGCTGTATAATTCAAACCAACACGCTGCGCGTCGGAGTACTGAGCAATCACACTGGCTGAATCCCAAATCACTCCCTGCTCCCTGCATACTGTACTACAGAGGATAAGTGGCTCCTGCAACCAGCAGTGCAGCCATTTGGGATTCAGGAGTGTTTGCACAATGACGTACTGGACCGCTAACAAACCAGCTGTGCTACAACGGCTTTGCTAACGTTACTACTCTGCACTGAAACTGACAACCAGCCAAACTACAGAGACGTCACTGCAGTCCAACTGCTCAATCGGAGCTCGCTGGGGGAGATAACCGGAGATGGCTTCCCTTCCCTTCTCACACTGCAACGGCAAACGTGGCCCAGGGAGGCTCAGATTAGCCCCAATCATGAAATTCAGTTAGCCAGTCTTAAAATCGATTTAAAATCGCACAGTGTTAGGACAATGTAAATAGTGGATATCGTTGCTGCTTGGAGCAAAACTTCTTGGTAACTTTACAGGAGAAGGTAAGAACTTGATTCGCGTTAAATGGAAGTCAATGGAACCAGACTTTTTTTCCAAGTGTCCAGTGTTGTGCCATTTGTTGGTCCATTCCTCATAATAATAATAATAATAATAATAATAGTTTACACTTCTATAGCGCCTTTCAAAAACCCAGGGACGCTTTACAAACACAAAAATAAACCAAAAAAAAAAAATCATCATGAAGAATGAAAATGCTTAGAGAAAAGAAGTTTTTAAGTGGGATTTGAAGACGGAAAGAGAGGGTGAGGTGCGTAGAGATGAGGGTAGGGAGTTCCAGAGTGTGGGGGCAGCAACACTAAATGACCTGCCACCCATAGAGGAAAGCCTGGACCTAGGTACAGCCAGGAGACCAGAGTCAGAGGGCCTTAGCTTACGTGATGGAACGTGATGGTTGGTGTAGCTCAGCAGATAACACCACTACCCTCCAGGGAACCACCACCACCACATGTGGGAGACTAGGGTTCGATTCCCGGTCTGGGTGACTATGCTGTGCTACACCAATAAGAGTCCTTGGGCAAGACTCCTAACACTACACTGGCCCACCTGTAATCATTAACCTTGTAAGTCGCTCTGGATAAGAGCCTCAGCCATATGTGCCATAAATGTAAACGTAAGGATGAAGGAGGCTGACAGACAGGTTGGTGCTAGTCCGTGTAGGGATTTAGACCCAATGTAAAGGACAACAGGTATCGGGTCAAAACAAAAAACGGAGATACGAGGTTTTGTTCCAACAGCAGCGATGATACTGTATTATGGAGCCTGATACAGGCGGAGACATTATGGATACAGTATGAAACGAAGAAGAGGGATGTTAGGAAGTGTCATGGGCTTGTGGGAATAAGTAGCCATCCAGATCTTCCCTAAATATGATGGGTGTTGATAAAGTAATTTTGGTACTTGGCTGTTTGACGGCTTGTGATGAAATACACGAGGTGTAAAAAGCGGCAGCCGTTTTCAAACAGTGTGAAAAACGTTAGTAGTAGCTCCCCCACCTCCCCCAACCGTCCTAGCCCAGCTCCTATGGATGGTCTCGCTCTGTGATCAGACGGAGCTTAGCCATGTTAATTGCTTCACCGGAGGAAAGGCTTCCTCACAGCAGCCTGTGAGGTGTAAAAATAATCCTGTGCCAAGAACAAGAGCTATTGACCTCCGGTAAGGGATCGTATGACCGGCGCTTCAGAGGCGGTGCTGCCGTATCCGCTTGTGCCCGTGCTGTTATCGACCATGTGTCTCCTCTCTCTCTTTTTTCAGATCCAGAGAAAGTCACTATTTTTGACCAGACCGAGGTGAACCTGGTCGCTTTCCGCCGCACCATTTATCTGGCCATCCAGTCCAGGTGAGTGCACACACACATGTGCCAGCGCCTCCCAGAGTCCACCGCATACACACCCAGTCTGCTGCACCGTAGGCCGTCTGACTTTAATACATGGGTGATGAGTTACTGATGCAGGGAGAAGCTTCTCGTTTCTTAAACAACCATGGGGAGAGATGCGTCCTGTGGTCGTGGGGAAAATGTAGGGAAGCATCATCTTCCAGTAATGATGGTGGTGGGTGATCACCTAAGCGTTTGGTGAACTCAGGAAGATGTTTAACAGTGAGACTAAGAGCTTCTCCACACGCACAGTGCGAAGGGAACTCCAGGGATCGGGACTAAACAGCTGTGTAGCCTTAGGAAGACCACTCGTCGGTGAGGCTAACCGGCTAACACGGCTTCAGCCTGCTAGGGAGCATAAAGCCTGGACTCTGGAGCGACGGAAGAAGGTCATGTGGTCTGATGAGTCCAGATTTACCCTGTTCCAGAGAGATGGGGCATCAGGGTAAGAAGAGGCGGCTGAAGTGATGTACCCATCATGCCTAATGCCTACCGTACAAACCTGTGGGGGCAGTGCTATGATCTGGGGTCGCTGCAGCTGGTCAGGTCAAGGTTCAGCAACGTCATGTGCCCAGAGAATGAGGTCAGCTGACACCCTGAGTATCCTGAACCACCTGGTTACTCCAGCAATGGATTTCTCCTTCCTTGATGGCACAGCCATATTCCGAGACGACAGTGCCAGGATTCATCAGGCTCAGGGAGCATGAGACGTCATTCTTACCATGGAGTCCAGACCTGAACCCCGTGGGGAATCTTTGGGATGTGCTGGAGAAGACTGTGCAGTGGTGCTAGTCTCCAGTCGTCAGTTCCAGATCTTGGACAGATATAAATGTTGTGACGTTGCAGAAGCTTGTGGAAACGACGCCACAGTGAACGTGTGTGCCGTGATCAAAGATGAAGGCGGTCCAAACCAGGCAGTGTATTTACCTAAACGGATTCAGTGAAATGAGAAGTCATAGATATAACTGTACTGGGAAACTCCCCGTGTTTGGAAAACTGTGACTGCAAATGGAAGAGTTTGAGCTCCTGCTGGTGTGAGTTCATTCTTTACTTTAAATGCTGCACACACAAGCCCCGCCCCTGCTCCACCCGAATCAGTACAACCCAGACCCGCCCCTAAAGACAGTAAAGGAGACACTCAGATTTTATATATTTAATATATTGATTTTATATATTTTTTAATACATATAGTTTTACATATTGTCACTGTCCAAAGAAAAACGGGTAGCTCCAAAATGGCAACTTACAGGAGAGGCCATAAACCTCATTTAATTTGAATGGAAGTCAATGGAACCAGACATCTTTCCAAACAGTTTTGGGCCATTTCTGTTGGTCTGTTCTTTGTGGGATATCCACATAGTGTAAACAGCAGCTCATGTGAACACATGAGGCATAAAAGAAGTAAAAATCAACAAAAATGGAGAATTTTTTTTTTTTTGGACGGTGATGATCTATATTGAGATTGTGTATATAGATTAAATTTTTTCCCCCTGATTTTTCAGTGCTTTATTGATTTTTCTTTTCCCATTAGAGGAAAAGGGTCTGAAAGATTCATCAATTTTTGTCGTATTTTAAAATTGCAGTTTAAAAGAGTACAATTCTCCAAACACAAATTACACAGTACCCTGTCAAAAGTGTTACCTTAAAGTGCTTAGTGAGAAAATTTAGGGATAAAAAATTAATTGTTGAATCAATTTAAACTGACGCAACTGAACGAGATTTTATAGCAGCTGACATGATTAACTGTAACAGACCTGAGCTGGGAAAACTGATGCTGATAAATTAGACCAACCCATGTACCGTGTACACGAACACAGCTGTAGTTAACTGGTGGTCTGGTGTGTTCACTGGTGGTGGATCATTCTCAGCACTGCAGTGACACTGACGTGGTGGTGGTGTGTTAGTGTGGGTGGTGCTGGTGTGAGTGGATCAGACACAGCAGTGCGGCTGGAGTGTTGAGACACTGTGTCCACTCACTGTCCACTCTATTAGACACTCCTACCTTGCTGGTCCACCTTGTAGATGGACAGTCAGAGACGATAGCTCATCTGCTGCTGCACAGTGCAGTGCTGGGCATTATCTGGGCATGACCAACACCAGCACCACACACACTAACACACCACCACCACGTCGGTGTCACTGCAGTGCTGTGAATGATCCACAACCCACATCATACCTGCTCTGGGGTGGTCCTGTGGGGGTCCTGACCCTTGAAGAACAGGGTAATACAGTATACGGTATATCACTCTCAACCTACCCAGCCATAAATACGGCATTCCGTATTTCTCCTGGGTAGGTGCAGCACCGTGAGCATGTGCAGTGCACAGCCGGCAGCAGTGTCCTGGTTTTAATGGTCCTCTGAAGCCCACCCCCCCACCCCAAAGCCCCTATGGGACGACTGAGTGGTCACATGACCCGGCCTCAAGAAAGAAAGCCCACATCATCCCCGTGAGCGCGTCGCATCCGCTGCATCTTCACTTAACCTGCTTTCCATTGATGGTCTCTGTGCCCGCGCTCCGCTGAGCTATGCGCCGCAGCGCCCTCTGCATATGGGCCGCTTCTATATACCCGCAGATCGACGGAGCCGGGGGCGGAGCTGTAAATGTTTAATCGCCCGAGGGGGCTGCTGGCCTCTTTATCTCTCTAAAGTGGGACCTGTTGGCCACGGGACCCTTTTAAATCAACCACGCAGCATCACTGGGGCGCAGGACAGCACAGGCTGGCTGGGTGCCACTCAGCTTTACACGAAGACGCCCTAAAGAGGGCAGAGCACGCTCACCAAGTGCCGTACCCACACGCTGCAGTGTTACCCATTAGGTTAAAGGATCTCGCACCCGTCTCGCACATCGTCTGGCTCCCCTTAAGCCCTTCCCTACACACCTCTGGTTGTGGATGCTGAAAGACTGGGTGGCTTGTCGGTTCCTGAGGGGCTTTTTGAGACACTGAGGATCCCACTGTAAACAAGTCCGGATCTCTCACTGCACAGCTCCCGCGTTGTTGCTGTTTTTCGCTGACCCAGCAGCAGGTTACCGTGTATTTAACTGAGGCTGTGTGACGGATACATGAGCCGTGGCATGTTTAGATGGCTTAAGAAGCAGCTTGTTTTAGACGCGTTGGCTTTTCCTGCACAGTGTAAAAGCTCTAGTTCTCCTTTCAGGTTAGTGAATATTCATGAGGGACCGACCAATAGAATCGCTCCAAACCTGCTTAGTAATAAACCTTGTTCTATCAGCTCCACTGCAGGGTAAGGAAGCTGCTCCATCCTCCTGTACAGCTCCACTCTGGAGGGGTTTAAGGTGGACTGTATAATTCCATTCTGAAAGATTTTAAGGTGGACTGTATAATTCCATTCTGGAGGGTTTTAAGGTGGACTGTATATTTCCATTCTGGAGGGTTTTAAGGTGGACTGTATATTTCCATTCTGGAGGGTTTTAAGGTGGACTGTCTAATTCCATTCTGGAGGGTTTAAGGTGGACTGTATAATTCCATTCTGGAGGGTTTTAAGGTGGACTGTCTAATTCCATTCTGGAGGGTTTTAAGGTGGACTGTATAATTCCACTCTGTAGGGGGTTAAGGTGGACTGTATAATTCCATTCTGGAGGGTTTTAAGGTGGACTGTCTAATTCCATTCTGGAGGGTTTTAAGGTGGACTGTATAATTCCCCTCTGGAGGGGGTTAAGGTGGACTGTATAATTCCATTCTGGAGGGTTTTAAGGTGGACTGTATAATTCCCTTCTGGAGGGTTTTAAGGGGGACTGTATAATTCCCCTCTGGAGGGTTTTAAGGGGGACTGTATAATTCCATTCTGGAGGGTTTTAAGGTGGACTGTATAATTCCATTCTGGAGGGTTTTAAGGTGGACTGTATAATTCCATTCTGGAAGGTTTTAAGGTGGACTGTATAATTCCATTCTGGAGGGTTTTAAGGTGGACTGTATAATTCCATTCTGGAGGGTTTTAAGGTGGACTGTATAATTCCGTTCTGGAGGGTTTTAAGGTGGACTGTATAATTCCATTCTGGAGGGTTTTAAGGTGGACTGTATAATTCCATTCTGGAGGTTTTAAGGTGGACTGTATAATTCCATTCTGGAGGGTTTTAAGGTGGACTCTATAATTGCATAAGTGCTGTTTTTTAGTTTGATCTCTTCAGTTTAATTCTAAAGTGAAGTATTAAGATAAACATAGAGAACCTGATATGAGGTCGTGAGAGCAACAGGCTGCCATCATAAGCCAGTACATGCTCATTAATAAGTAATCGCTGATATTGAGTTGGTGTTAAATCAGGGTGAAAGTTGTGTAGTGTGACCCCATGTAGACTTAAAAAAAAAAAAAAAATTATATTGAAAGCATAGCTATATAATACTATATTTTAATAGACACAATATTTAAATATGGTAATTTACATGTATAATAATTATTATTTAATTATGTAAAAGTCCTACGGTTTGTATTTTCTTACTTTAAGCTTTTACTGCCTAAATACTAGAGCCTAACTGATACTTCTGATAATCTTGTCCGACACCGACTATCTAGGTTATTGGTATACAGTGATCCTTTGCCAGTTGTACCGCTTGGCAACCCAGTCTGACTCGCTGTTGCCTTAACTCTGGTGGCACCACCTCCTGAACTGGGGACTTTGAATATGAAATGCCATCAAGGTTACAGTCCTAACCAGCAACAGCTTCTAAACCATAACGAATGGAGACCTGATTGAATTCTGCCTGGGGTGTTTATATCTGTGTCTGAGTTTCTGTTGGAGTAGAAGATCACTGACCCCTATAAACTGCCTCTTTAGGGTCCGGATGTGAAGGCCTGTATAACTTATCATCATCTGAAATGGAAACTCGGATCAGAAGATATCATTTAGATAGATAGATAGGTCTAACCTAAACCTATCAAACAGACGTCTGTGCTCTCGTGAATGTCCCTACCTGAACCGAACCCCGCACACCCCAGCACTCTGTCCCTGGAGCGGCCTGCTTGCCAAAAGGAGCCGGGAGCAGCTGGTGCCGGTGGATGGGTCTTGGCGTGTCACCACAGGGGGAAACAGCTCTGCTGCGTGACCCAGTAGGAAATTAGATCAGTTCAGCATCGCACTGCCTCTATAACTCGAGTGTGCTGGCTCACGTACCGTCCCCTGATTCTCGTAGGGTTTGTAGGTGACTCGACTGCTCTGCTGCTGTCGGTTCTTGGCTGTCTTGACACAAGCGGGTCACTCGTGGCCCCTGTGTGATGGGCAGTGGTAAGGTGGACCGTATGAGGAAAAGTATGTATCTGTTTCAGAGTGAATATGCATTATACCTTTAAGATAATGATAACTGCTGGTTAGTTGTGGTTATGATGTCACGGCAAACTGGCTGTTGATTGATTTGGGTTGGTCTCATTCATCAATGGGCAGTTTGCCAGCCCTGTGTTATTAGGTGCGAAAGCTTAGGGCCATTTTGTGCCATTTGTGCTGCACACAGAGGGATTTGTCTTCCGCATCGAACCCATCCGTGAAGTGAAACACCCCTCTACACACACTAGGGGGCAGTGAGCACACTTGCCCAGAGCGCTAGGCAGCCCTATCCACAGTGCCTGGTGCATCGTTTACGATTAGGTCACTTCAGCTGTTACTGTGGGTTCAGGGAATCGAATCAGCGACCCTCCGGTTAACCTCCAGCTCACGGCTGCCCCCACTAGGTTACATTTCTCCATCGTAAGACCCAACACGGTGTTGTTGACGGTTGAGACGGAGTGACACCAAGCCTTCTGGGCGTGTGACGACACACCGTTGGTCATCTCCACCAAGTCGTTGGACCTGCGGCTCCTCTGGTTTTCAGCTCACAGTTGGGATTTGGATTATGCTTCCACATAAACGTGCCTCCAAATGTGCGGCTGGAGTCGAGTCGAGTCGAGTGCTGTTGCCTGCCTCATAAATCTACAGCACAGATCTGCCAGAATAAAAATACTTATTGGTAAGAAAAACCTGCTGATTCGGATCTTTCTTTCCTAGATGGCCGTAACGAACTGAATCAGCTACGTGGACAGTTTAGTTACTGGGAGCTGACGCTGTTTATAATTGGCCTGAATCTGTCTGTTTATGATCCGGGCACTCGTTAAGTCTTCCAGGAGCTCTGATAATGGGTACAATCAAGCACTGGGGTTCAAGATTAGTGTATGAACACCTGATATTCTTTCAGTATAATTAAATCTTCATTGCTCATTATTTGATGGCGTTATTGTTGTGGCTATACCACGCTACTAGAACAGTGTTTCACCAGATAACCCAGGCGTTTCAACAAAACACCATGACCAAAATTAGAGAACAGCGATTTTTCTCTGAAGGTTACCACAGTCCACCATTAGGAAGTCTACAGACCGTGGCTTCTGCGGCCACAGGCCATCACTAGTCTCACTGCTCTGGTGTGGTTTTGGTCCACTCTTCTTCCGGTCTCTTCCACAGTTCGGTGACTGTAATGGGTTTCTTGGCCATGACTTTGACGTCGAGGCTTTTCCGGAGGTTTCCTGTTGGGTTTAGATCAGGACACTGGGCTCATGCTTTCAGGTTCAAGGAGCTGGTGTACCCCGTGATGGGGGCGTGGTCCTGATTGGGTGATGAACGCAGGGAAGGAACCGCGTGTTGCCGAAAAGGGTTCTGATGGACGTTTGCATTCACTCAGCCATGTAGCTGTCTCAGAGGCCCAACACCTGCTCGCCAAACCATGACACTTCCTCCTCCACCTTTCACCGACTTCATTACACACGTTGGGTTCAGTCTTTGCCCAGTTGGACGACAAGCCCAGTGTTTCCCATCGGACCCCCAATAAATTAAACTTGCTTTCATCACTACAGTGAACTTTGGACCACTTCTCCGTCATAACATGCTCCTCAGCCTTTCGATTCTTTCGGCTAATGAGAGGTTCAGTTAGTGCCTTCTGGGCTTTCAGTCCAAATGCTGTTAAGCGTTGCGGCGAGACAGATCCATACCCTGTTCAGTGGTACTAGCGAGCATCTGCCGTGTTGAAGCGATTGCCCGTTGAGATATCTTGTCCTCTCTTGCCTTTGTCGTTCATGGACGACCAGCCTTCTTGAGTCAAATGAGTTTGGGACATTGTGAAGATGGAGCATTCTAGAAATAACATTTGGACTGACCAGCTTCTCTTGCTATGGCTCAGGGGGTCATTCCTTTGGACTTCATCTGTACAACCAGCTGCCGGAGGGTTTCAGTCACTTTAGAACGAGTCACCATCCTGCAAAGTCAGTGGAACTGGAAAGTTAGGCTCCCAGTTAAATAGGGTTTGTCAGATAATGATTAGCACCAGGTGCCAGATTAACACTAATGACTGGGAGGTATCTGAAAGTGTTCTCTAATTTTCTTTTTCAGAATATTCTTTTACTCCTGTTTGGATGATTTCAAATCATTTACGAACCATTTTTGGAATTGTAGGTTCTCTAATTTTGCTCTCTAGTCTACATCAGAGCAGGTCTTTGTCCTGCCGCTAGGCGGTAGAGATACGTAAGCCCCCTCTGTGGACGAGAACAAACTGCGTTCGCTTGACGTGGTGGACGCGGCCCTCGGTGGGAAATGCCGACGGTACTCGCCGTCTCTCCTTTTCCGATAAGTGATGGAATCTCCCTGCTGATTGGCTGTTGAGTGGCTCTTTCAGAGTTGCTGAGCCGTCAGAGAGAGAGACAGGAGGGCCATTGTGTCCCGATGTCCCGAGGGCTGACTCCACACGCTGCTATTTCGGTGCCAAACCAGCAGCGCATCTATTCTCAGTTCCCGCTGCCTCAGAGTTATGGAGCTGTCGGAAGCCGAGGAGCCTTGTTTTAACCCTGTGGGGATAAAAATAAGAAAGATCAACAACTGCAAATGTGTGTATGCGAGCTGTAGAAGGGGAAGGTAGGCTGCAGCTAAATATACCAGCATGTTAAAGACGTCCGTCTTGCACTTTTTCCTTGGCTTTGCAGACTGTGGAATTGTCCCGAGTTGGCACGCCTGGGAAGTGGTGGCTGGCTAGAGTGACTGCTACCGCATGTGGCTGTGAGCACTTGGAGAGCTTGACGTCGAGATGCGGAATGCTGAGAGAGTGTGAGAAATTCATGATGCCTCTCCGTTAGAATGCAAACGGCTGGATGATGACCTCAGACAGCAGGTCACATGGGTGCTGCGCACTGTGTTTGTGCGTCGTTGGTAGAGGATTGACTTTTGAGATGCTCACGCATGTGTGACTTAGAACAAGAACCCATGTGACATGGGCAAGACCGCCTTCACCTACCTGGGGACATTACGCCTTGTAGGTTGCTCTGAGTGAGAGCGTCTGTCATATGCCATACAAGTATTTTGAAGAACAAGGACAGGAGCCGAAGAGAGAGACCATCGTAGCTACAGTAGTAGCTGCACCCCGAAGGAGTCAACTGACAGGATCGAAACTTGGTGGTGGGTAGGGTTGAGATCGTGAGACTCAAGTCTCGGCCGTGCCTGTGATGTAAGCAGGGATGGACCTTATCTCCATACCTGACTGACCCACCCTACAGCCACGATTGTGGACACACAGCGAGCAGTGGTGTCCTCCATGAGTCATCCTGTTAGTGCAGCACCATCGGCAGACTACCTGCACACAGACCGTTACCACGACTGTCCTTAACACCACGTCACCGTCACCAAAGACTGCAGTGGTGTCGTCCCAGACTGTCATGGAGTGACTCAGAACGGCAGCGGGTCATCTTCAGTGACGAGTCCCGCTTTAGTCTTGGTGGAGACGCCCAACGAACCCGTGTGTGGAGGCACCGTGGTCAGCACCAAGATGAACGGTGTGTGGTCACACGTCCAGAAGGCCTGGTGTCACTCCACCTCCACCCCTACCGCACCATCTGCAGGAACTGTGTGAGGATGTTCAAGCTGCATGGGATGGATTATCACAGGACACCATTAGGAACCTCTACAGCTCCATACCGAGACGTCTGGCGTGTTGGGTTAGCGAACACGGCGGCCCGACGCCATACTGAGACAGACTTCTGTATGTGTAGCTCAATAAATATTGATCATATCAGTCTAAATTTATCATCAGTTATTGATCCTGGTCACCTTTATCTTCCTTCCCAACACCACCGCACTCCCACACCTCCTTCTGGGTGCAGCTGTTCTCTTGAGGAGGAGTGTAATGTAAACACTGTTGGTTATAGAATCTGTACAGCGGTGTTAATGAGGATTAGGTTACAGAGGTGTTACTGTGATGTGTCCGCTGAGGCTAATGAGCTACAGCTCTGGGGGGAAAAGCTGTCGGCGTCTTGTCGTGCCCCCCTCTGGAGGGAGGTGTGTAGAAGAGGTGATGTCCAGGATGGGAGGGATCTGCTGTGATTGTGCCAGCACGCTTCCTCGCCCTGCTGTAACGCTGATGTAGCTTCTAAATAACCCAGATAAATATAATAATTGTTGAATAATAATAAATGGTAAGAAAAACTGTAGGTTTGGTCATGCAGGCTGTTCCTTAGGCTCCCCGAGGATTCAGTAAATGGATCATAACGTCTCAGTGTTGTAGTGGTTTGTCCGCTTATGGGCACCAAGAGTTACTGCCTATCCACTAAACAACAATAATAAAGTGACATACTGTTAAGATAACCAGCTGCAAAACAATACTCTACCATAAGGATTTAAACTGGGTGATACAAAAGATGTTAATCCCTTGTTGATTCAAGTGAGGAAATATGATAATGTGAAAACAACCAAAAACACACTCAATGAACACACACACTATAGCGCCGACTTACCCGGAGCTGTGGGCTGTATATCCACGGCGCCCGGGGGAGCAGTTGGGGGTTGGGGTCAAATGAGTCATTACTGTCAGTTAAGAGGGTGTACCCTCCGTACAAGGGTTGTGTGCCCTAAACCTGAGCCCAACGACGGCCCCATTTGCCCATTTGCAAGCACATGTGGTATGGGGTAGGTGCTTGTGGGGGAAAAGTTACACCCAGACAGGGGAACTGAATCGCGTATACAATATATAAATGTGCCCCCCAGCAAGCAGGGGAAATGGAGGAGAGGTGTGTACTTAAGAGAGTTTGATGTAGTGTCTCAGTCCTCAGATGTGTCGGTGCAGTGGTTTTGACTAAGGGCGTAAAATCTGCAGCTTCTGATTAAGCCAAAACAGCTTCACCAAAGGCAATGATTCACCCTGCTACAGGATCCTTTTCTTACTGGGGTAGAATTCTGTACTGTGACGCGCGGTCACACAGCCCACACATAAATCAGTTAATTAATAATAATAATAATAATAATAACAATAATAACCGCAGTAGTAACGATGATCGTTATGTTAACAACATAAACAATAATAGTAACAACAATAATAATAACCTTAGTAATAATACTAATGATACAATAACCATAATGATAATCTAATAATGTAAACAAAAAAATAATAATAATAATATTAATAATAACAGTAACCGTAGTAGTAGTAGTGATGATGACGATGATAACAATATAATGTTAACAACATAAACAATAATAATTGTGACAACTGCAGTAATAATAATAACCGTAGTAGCTATAATGCTTATGATATAATAACCATAATGATAACCCTAATGATATTAACAATAACTATAATAGTGATGATGATAATAATAAAGGAATGGTAAATGGTAATTTGTACTGTTGTGTGTGCTGTAGTTGTCCACTGTGAACCGTATGCTAACTATAATTGTCCCAGGGTCAAAATGCGTAGTGTTACATGCGGGCCTGGGCAACGATCCTGATACTGATGTATAGCTGATCAAAGGGCAACTGAAGGGCTGCTCACTGCCCCCCAGTGTGTGTGTGGGGTGTGTGTGTGGGCCCTTTAAATGTTCCTCTGTGTGCAAATCACAAATGCCAAAAAATGGCCCTAAGCAGGAAATGATTGGCCCCAGCTAATTCTGATCAAATGGGGTTTAGTCCAGTCACTGAGAGTAAAACGGAGGATCCTTCTCCATGTAAGTGCACAGCCATTTGTAGTGTATTGGTTATATGGTAGTTGTGTGTACCAGGTGAAATATATATATATATATATATATATATATATACACACACACACACACACACACACACACACACACACACACACACACATACAAGACTCCCAACCAGGGTGAAAACTCAGACCGCCGCAGGAAGCATCGTACTGCTACACACGCTGTAGCTGACCGGGGTGAAAACGCACGCTGTTAAAGACCACCCCCTTCTTCCAGGAGCAGCAGGCACCATATCAGCTCCCCAGTAAAACCCAGCCTGGCTGATACGGGCGGAAAGCATGGGAGGAATAGAAACGTACTGCTTTCCAGAAATGCTTGAAGTGATGAGGGGTCTTGGCCGGACGCCGAATGAGCTGCTGCTATAGCCTCTCTGCAGTCCCACAGTGCCGGGGTGGTCCTGTAAACGGGGACCAGCAGGTTCTGGTGGGTGTGCACTCTGCACGTTGTGCTCTCTGCCCTTTCGGACTCTGATGGGGGTTTCGCTGGATTCGGGTCATCCTCTCTGGTGTTGCGTGTGTCGATGGTGTAGCCCAATGAATATTCCGATGTGTGGATAATTCAGTATACGGGACCCTCTGAAGTATTCCATGGGCCGTAGCAGGAGCAAAACCGCTTACCGAATATTTCATGTGCGTTCCGTGTCCTTTAGCATGCGCCGCGATCTTCCAGGCTCGGGAAACTGAAACATGCACATTCCGAAGCAGCTCGGTTTGCAGTTCGTTTGTGACGGCATGAGAAACCGGAAGTGTGTTCTGTGAACCTCGCATACTAACGACCCTCTCTTCTTCCTTGTGTTTTTTCCACAGCTTGGACTTTGAAGAATGCGCCCACAAGCTGATCAAAATGGACTTTCCCGAGAGCCAGACGGTACGTTAGCTGGCCTGCGGCACTGACGGGCCTGCCTCCGCACCCCCTCCCTGCTCCTGGCTGTTTATGGAATCCCTTTAGCCTCCTCTAAATATTTGTTTTCTCTCTCGGAGCTGGTTTGGCTCTTTGTAGTCACTCGGGAAGCATTTGTCATCTTAATATCCTTGTTTTGCAGCTTCACGGTGGAGGAGAACGGCCATTTAGCGGCTGCAGATCTGGGTGTTCCCTTCGCTTTAACTGATCTGAGCCTTTTCTCTGGTACTAGCCTGCTGGCTTTGATTGTCACTGGGCTGCTCGGGGATTTCAGACTCCTGATTTTTATCTTCAGGCTGCTCCTTGAGCTTACGCTGCCCTCGCGGAGCGCTCTGTGGAGTCCAGAATGCAGCTGTGTAAATACTAACTAGCAGATAAGTGCTAACTGTACGTGTTTATGGGTCGTGCTGTCTGTGCGCGCGCGGTTTTCCGGCTCTCTGTCTGTGCGTAATGAGTGAATCTGACCTTTTCCAGGGGCAGGATGCATTCGTGCGCTGTGGGTCCGTCCCTCGGGTGCGCTGCCACCATGCTTGTTTAAACAGAGCATCCTATATTTGGAGCGCCGTCGAACAGATACAGAGGCTAAATCTAAATAGCGGAGAAATGGCGGCTGTATGTCGGGCCCGTAAACATCAACAACATAAACGCTGATGGTGGTTGTAATTGTTTTGTGCCTCTCTGCGGTGCAGCAGTCGCAAATGAACGCGACCCGTGACCGGAACCGCCGGAGCGGGTCTCTCTTGCGGCATCTGTAATGGGTTTTTTTTTTTTAAAGCTGGCTTTATTTATTTAATTATGTATTTATTTGTTTTCCCTCTAGTCCAGAGGCAGTGAGGTGGAGATGATGAGGCGTATTAAGCGAGGGCAGCCTAAAGGGAGCTTGCGTAACGTGCTAGTGCTGTACAGGCAGCTTCTGCAGATATCTGTATATCTGGGTTTGTTGCCGTCCCGTGTTGTAATGCCACGTAGTACCTGAAGAGGCAATACCGAGTCACTGTAGCCCTGTGGGAGTGTAGTCAGCTAGCTAGCTAGCTATTTTTTAAAGCGCTTATTGAGGAATGAGTTCAAAACCTAACCGCTTGTATTTGTGGCTAGCTTTATAGGCTGGTTAGCATGCTGGCTAACCTAGCTAGCTACCGAGTGACCTCCACTAACATCCACTACTTTGTTCCAGCTGTATACAGCTCTGGAAATAAATCAGAGCCCACTCCAGTTTCTTCCTAAATCAGCATCTCCACATGTACAGCAGGTTCTTAGTGAGGAACCGAAGGTTGGGTTCTAGCTCTACTGGCAGATACAGTGAGCGTCTGGTTCATAAGAACAAGGTCCAGCAGCAAACACACAGGACAACACAGCCACAGACTGGCAGAGGGCCAAACCCACTCTCTACTGACCGTGATGAGCGCCACCTCATTCCAATGTCCCTTACCCACCGTAAGATGACCTCGAGTGACCTACAGAGAGACTGGCGAGCGGTGGCTGGGGTGAAACGCACAGCGAGCATGGTTCTAAAAACAGGCTTCTGGAGGTCATTAGTGATTTTCTAAATACACAGATCTAATACAATATCTGATCTGGAGTTTGGAGACATGGTTCCAGTAGTGGAGAGAATCAAACAGAACCAACACAAACCCAGAACCTGAACACCTAGAGACACTGATCACTCAGAGGTGGTCTCTTAGATTTTCCCAGAGCTGTATGTACAGAGACGCATCATATAAGAGACAGGGGAAAGAGGAAACGGCGGTTATGAGCTTCTCCATGTGTGCCTCCACACTGCTGAGAACTGGAACCCAACGTGTGTGGGAACTAAAAGTTCAGAGAGCAGAAGCTGGGGGGACCTCGGACCCCCATGTCTAAGATTGATCAGAAGAATTTCTGATTACAATGTCGCTACACAGCGTCTTCATGTCGCGTCTCACTGTCGCCATGTCTCCAAATCGCAGCGCCGAATCGTGAACTCCCATAGAACATGACTAGTCGCTTGTCCCGCTCTCGCCTGCACCTAGGGTTATGAGTCACGCTGAAGGTGCTGCCCGATGATGGCCGGTGAAAGGAGCGGTAAACACAACAGTGGTTTCAGTGCGGGACCGCCGCTGCCCACTCTCCACAGTAAGGTGGCTGTGATGAGGCATTTACATTTAAGGCGTTTCGCAGACGCTCTTATCCAGAGCGACTTACAGCCGTGCTCGGTGTTCCGTTGGGTCATATTCCAGCTAGTAGGAAGTTGAGAGCCTAAAACTCACCACGAGCTCAGACACTGCCCGAACAGGGCCCAGTGCTGGTACCTAGAGAAGGCGTATTCTGCGAAGCCAGGTTGAAGGGAGCTTGGGCAACATGCTACCGCTCTGCATACAGCTGCTGCAGTGTCCAGCTCTGTTCACAGATCCGCGTTTCTGGTGTTGAGCTGTTCACACTCCTCCACTGAGGTGTTCTTTTGTAACCACTGAGCTTTTAGCTCGTGCTGCGTTTACCTTAGTCCGGTTCAGTTCAACTTCATCATACCAATACAGGGTTATACGCTATAATGAAGTCAGGCTCCTTCTCCAGTGTAGTGTAAGAGATTGTGTGTGTGTGTGTGTGTGTGTATATACACATACATATATACACACATATACACGCATATATACACATATGTGTGTGTATGTGTGTATATATATATGTATATATATATGTATGTATATCTGTGTGTGTGTGTGTATGTGTATATATATATATATATATATATATATATATATATATATATATATATAAACACACACAAACAGACACACACACTCACATACATATATACGTGTGTGTGTAGTATATATATACGGGCCCTGTGTGTGTGTGTGTGTGTGTGTCCAGTGTGTGTGGTGTGTGTGTCCCTGCGTGTGTATATAGCATATATTATATATATATTGCGATATATCCTCGGCCAGCGCGTGTGAGTGTGTGTGTGTGTGTGTGTGTGTGTGTGTGTGTGTGTGGTGTGTGGGTGTGTGTGTGTGTGTGTGTTTTGGGCTAGAGCTATATATATGATCTATATATATGCAGATATATATATATATATATATGTGTGTGTGTGTGTGTGTGTGTGTGTGTGTGTGTGTGTGTGTGTGTGTGTATATATATAATACATACATACATACACACACGTGTGTATATATATACACACACACACATATATATATACACACACACCCCCACAGAGAGAGAGAGAGAGATAGATAGATAGATAGATAGATAGAATAAGGGATACGGGCCCTTTAAATGTCCGGGTGCATGTGTGTTCAGTAGCAGGTCCAGGAGAAGCAGCGGTAGCTTTTTGTCCTGCGTGACTTTGGCAGCACACGGTCGTTGAGCATTGCGAGAGAGGGTCCTCGGCCAGCGCGTGACGTCAGTGTGAGGTTCGTACATTGTGTCGAGCACTTGGCCCGTTTGACCTGAGCCAGAGTGGTCTTCAGGGGGGGCTTCGGTGCTGATGATTTGATTTGGGCTGGAGCTAGGCTGGATTTGATCTGCTTCTGGAACAGTGCAGGAGCTGGAGTTCCTACTGTGTGTTTCCACGAGTCAGTAAAGAGCAGGTATCCTGATCTGAGTCGGAGCCGAGCCGAGCTGCTGGTTCGGCGGAGTAGTGCAGATATAAATAGATGTGAGGTTCGCCTGGCCAGAGTGGGTGGGTGTAGTGGGCGTGTGCCAGAGTCTCAGTGGCGCTCCACACAAGTGTGCCGATGCTGCAGATCTGAGCTCCATACCCACCGTGGGGGCACTGCGTCATCACACGCACCTGAGCCTCTCTCTCTCTCTCTTTCTCTCTTTCTCTCTCTCTCTCTCACTCTCACTCTCTTTCTCTCTCCTCTCTTTCTCTCTCCTCTCTCTCTCTCTTCTTCTCTCTCTCTCTTCTCTCCTTCTCTCTCTCTTTCTCTTCTCTCTCGATCTCCTTCTCGCTCTCTCTTCTCTCGCTCTCTCCTCTCGCTCTCTCTCTTCTTCTCTCTTTCTCTCTCTCACTCTCTGAGCAGTAGCCGATGCTTTAAAGGGTCCATTGGGTGAAGCCAATCATTCTCTGGTCCGTGAAGTGAACCACACCCATCCCTGAAGTGAAGCGCACACACACACACACACACGGGGGCAATGGGTACACTTGCCCGGAGCAGCGGGCAACCCATATCGCCCTGGGAGCAGTCGAGGGTTAGATGCCTTGCTCAAGGGCACTTAGGTCATTACTGTCGGCTCAAGAATTCAAACCGGCGACCCTCCGGTCACAAGGCTGGTTCCCTAACCTCCAGCCCACGACTGTCCCCATGTGCTCCATTTTTCATCAGGTTCAATTACTAACCTTGCTTCGTCCCTGAGAGCCATTTTTATATTGAGCTCTGATTGGCTGGGTTGGCTCTAGTCTCTCAAATAAGTGAGAAATTAATTTTCCATTATATGGGCCCTTTAACTGGACAGTTCACGTGACGGCCACCAATGCTGACGTAAATGTCTGTGGGTATACATGTAGGTTGTTGTTGTTGTTAGTATTTTGCATATTAAAATTGTGGTAGGCGTATTTTAATGGGTTGTTAGTTGTTTTTAGAATTAAAGGGACCGTATGCAAGAATTAATCACGTTAAAGGAGCAGTATGTAAGATTTTTAAATTTTTATCTAAATTCTTCAGCAGAATTTGGAGTAATAACAGTTTTGGCCGTGTGTTAAAGATGTCTGTGTACAGTGTTTCAGATATATCCACTGAAGTTAGCATGCTAAGCAGCTAGCCTCGGCCTGTGTTGTCTTGTAATACCACTTTGCGCCTGAAGAGGCGAGTCACTGAGTCACTGTAGCGCTGTAGAAGTGGAGTCAGCCCAACATAAGAGAATGAAGAAGTCGGTGTCACTGCAGCGCTGAGAATGGCCCACCTCCCACATAATACCAGCTCTGTGGGGGTCCTGTGGGGGGTCCCGACCGCTGAAGAGCAGTTGTGTACTCAGAGAGGACGTGCACTGTCTACCTGCTCTGACACGGTGGGTCGCTCCACCCGCCGGTGCAGTCGAAGGCTCTTTCCGGTCGTGTTGATGACGGATGGAGTGGGGTTTGTCAGTAACTCGTTTGAAATGTTGGCCTTCGTGCCCCGTGGTCGTTAAGCTGTCATACTCTGGCGTCTGATGGAGATGCAGCCTGTCTGCAGGCCCCTACTGCAGTTTCTCTCCGGTGTAAATCTCAGCCCGGTGGTGTTAACAGCTTATATATTTATTTACAGGGAAGCCATGCAGAGCTCACCTGTACACACACCTCCCTGTGTTACATGCATTTGAAACAGAAGAGCCAGCCTTCAAAAGGGCCAAGGTCCGGAACAGCTCTGTAGCGTCTGGTGGAAGGGTGATCATGCTGAAATGCCAGCCGAGTGGACGAGAGGTTTGGATTTTGGTCGTTTTCGGTGGTGCTTCCTCTCCGATTCATACGCCTGTGGGGTGAATATTATGAAGGTTTTTTTTGGGGAGTGGGGGGCTGGGTGGGTGGTGCCGGGTTAATAGAACTAGAATGGAAGCTGGCTATAGTTACAGCTGCACACAGATGTTTGGGCACTTCTGGTCAAATGCCGAGTTTTGTTGTTGGTGGAAGTCTTACACAGAGCTCACTAACCCACATGTAAATGCACAGGTGGTGTTTGTTTGCTGGATTTAAGGTGGAAATTCCACTTGTAGTTTGCAGCAGTGTCAAAGTGAAGGGGGGGCAGTCATTAGGGGAACCAGCCTGATAACCGGAGGGTCGCCGGTTTGAATCCCCAAGCCAGGCATCTAACCCCCAACTGCTCCCCGGGCACCGTGGATAGGGCTGGCCTTCACTCCAGGCAAGTGTCCTTTCAAGGGTCCTTTCTGCATGGAGTCTGCATGTTCTCTACCATCCGAGTGCCAGTGCCCGTGCTGGTGCCCGTGCTAGTTCTGGTTCCCAGGCTTTAAAGAACCCGTTAAGTACCATCCCCGCCTTTTCCACTGGCTTGAGAGCCAAGCCAATGAGTATCTTGAGGTGGGCGGGCTTAAGTCCGTAAGCAGAGGTCGGCGGACTACGCATAACCAGACATGGTGGACCATGTTCTTCAGGTGCTAGCTGTACCTCCTGCTTTGAGACCGTGTACCTCACCATCCAGAACCAGCTCCTCTAGCATCTGTAGTCGGGCCAGAGGGATCGTCGTAGACGGTGATTACGTACTGGACTGGAAGTTTCTGATCGTATGGACCACCTGCACGTTCTAACTGGCAAGTTTCTGAATGGACCACGACCTCCTGTTGGATTCATCTATGAGCATCTAACCCCCTCAGTTCAGCTCAGTGCAGTTGACCGTGCAGCGCCACGCCGTGTCATGGGTTCCGCTGTACCGGACCTGTGTGTTATTGAAGCTGAAATGGATGCAGATTTCTTGTGAGTGCAGAATGTGTTGATTTCGGCACCGTGTTGGTGAAGTCCTCCTCCGGCTGCCGGGGTTTCCTCCTATAGTCCAAAGACATGCGGTCAGGTGAACTGGAGATGCTAAACCGCGCCCCCAGGTCTGAATGTGTCTACTCTGTTGGACTGACGGCCGGTCCGACTTGTCTCCCGCCTGGATGGGATCCAGCACCTCCCACGACCCGAGCGGGAAAGCGGCGTAGCGGATGAACGAATGACTCGGGGTGTTCCGGTTATTCTGCCTGCCTTATCGCAGCTAACGCTGCTACTACTTCCCCTCGCCGAGAGACCGGAGCCCCACTCCGCTGCTCATCAGATGGTGATCATCTGTTTCGATGGAAACCCCGCGGAGCCAACGTGGCTTCAGCAGTTGACCATATGTTCAAGAGCCCTTACGTAACAGGAATCTGAGGCATGGCACGTCGTAAAGTGGTCCGTCTTTCCCCAAGTGGGCAATTAATTACAGAGCAGACGCTGAAGCAGGTACACACGGTTACAGGAGCTGACATGGGGAGGATCCTTCAACAAACTAATAATCAAATTAGTTCTGAAAATTTCATAACCACTTCATGTATTGACTTTGTGTGGGGGAATTTCGGACGTCCTGTTCCGGTTACCCCCACCATTGTCTATGTTCACATGTCCAGTGGTGATGGGAACCAGACCTCTGAAGAGTTCCCAGATGGGTCAAAATATGAATTCCTCCGAGTGTAAAAACACATAAGGCCCAGGGTGGCTCAAAAACTCTACTTAGAGTATGACTGGCCTCACCTAACCTAAACTTTGTATGAGGATATGCAGAATTGTGAGGTGGGCGGTCCTGAGTCCGTAAGCAGTGGTCGGTGGGTCGCGCAAAACCAACATGGTGGCTATGTTCTTCACGTGCTAACTGTACTTCCTGGTTATTCAACCCGGGCTGGTTATTCTGCCACACTGATGAGGTTTGATCCCATCTGTGTCGTCATAGATGGATGTGCCGTGTAGAATCTCAGTAGAACCGGTTCAGCCTGATCATGGTGTGATGGACTCGTATGCCTAGTTTCCACTTTCTTCTTCATGACCTTCCCGGCGTCTTGAGTTCACCTCAGGCTGTTCTGAAGTGCACGGCCTGCGGTTCCTCTCCACCTCCACTTTGCAGGTTGTGGGTAATATGCTTCCTGGCGTAGATAGGAGCACAATGGGGTCAGATGGCCTCAAAATAGCCATAACGGAGGATCAGAATTTGATCAGGCTGAATGCGAGCGGACAGATGCACTATGGGCGAGTTTTCCAGGGGCCGATTAGATTCGATCCGTTACTCATTACCGTCAGTCCGTGTACAGGAAACAGCCGCACGTTCTGGAGTCTATCGCCGTTTGCTCCTCCAGCGGTTCCTCCGAAGTGAGGAGGATTAATAGCACTGCAGTTTCTTGTTCTTAAGTCCGTAAATGTACAGATAACAGCAACTCGTCCTATAAACTTGGATTGTGTGGCCTGGAAATTTGATTTGAGACGTTCTCGGTTATCCAGAGATACAGTCAGTTCTGAGTATACTTCAAGGATATTATGGGACTGTGAGAACCCTTGACGTTCATAGAACTTCCTAGAACTTTGGAGAACTGTGTGGAACTTTCTAGAAATGCCTGGCACTGCCCAGTAGTCTACATAGCAGTTTAATTACAGGTGTGTCTCAATTATCCAGAACGTTTGAGAGAGATGCATTCAGTTCTGAGTATACTTCAGGGGTCTTAAGAGACTGTGAGAACCCTCGACGTTCATAGAACTTTCTGGAACTTTGGAGAACTGTGTAGAACTTTCTGGAACTTTGGAGAACTGTGTGGAACTTTTGGAGAAATGTGTAGAACTTTCTAGAACTTTGGAGAACTGTGTAGAACTTTCTAGAAATGCCAGAACGTTTGAGAGAGATGCATTCAGTTCTAAGTATACTTAAGGGGTCTTAAGAGACTGTGAGAACCCTTGACGTTCATAGAACTTTCTAGAACGTTGGAGGGCGGTGTAGAACTTTGTTGAATTGTGTAGAACTTTCTAGAACTTTGGAGAACGGTGTAGAACTTTCTAAAACTTTGGAGAACTGTGTAGAACTTTCTAGAACTGCCCGGCACTGCCCAGTAGTCTGCATAGCAGTTTAATTACAGGCGTGTCTTAATTATCCAGAACGTTTGAGAGAGATGCATTCAGTTCTGAGTATACTTCAGGGGTCTTATGGGACTGTGAGAACCCTCGACGTTCATAGAACTTTCTGGAACTTTGGGGAAATGTGTAGAACTTTCTGGAACTTTGGAGAACTGTGTAGAACTTTCTGGAACTTTGGAGAACGGTGTAGAACTTTCTAGAACTTTGGAGAACTGTGTAGAACTTTCTAGAACTTTGGAGAACGGTGTAGAACTTTCTAGAACTTTGGAGAACTGTGTAGAACTTTCTAGAACTGCCTGGCACTGCCCAGTAGTCTGCATAGCAGTTTAATTACAGGTGTGTCTCAATTATCCAGAAAGTTTGAGAGATGCATTCAGTTCTGAGTGTACTTCAGGGGTCTTAAGAGACTGTGAGAACCCTCGACGTTCATAGAACTTTCTGGAACGTTGGAGAACTGTGTAGAACTTTCTAGAACTGCCTGGCACTGCCCAGTAGTCTGCAAAGCAGTATAAATAAAGGTGTGTCTCAATTATCCAGAACGTTTGAGAGAGATGCATTCAGTTCTGAGTGTACTTCAGGGGTCTTATGGGACTGTGAGAACCCTTGACGTTCATAGAACTTTCTGGAACTTTGGAGAACTGTGTAGAACTTTCTGGAACTTTGGAGAACTGTGTAGAACTTTCTAGAACTTTCGGAGAAATGTGTAGAACTTTCTAGAACTTTGGAGAACTGTGTAGAACTTTCTAGAAATGCCAGAAAGTTTGAGAGAGATGCATTCAGTTCTAAGTACACTTAAGGGGTCTTAAGAGACTGTGAGAACCCTTGACGTTCATAGAACTTTCTAGAACGTTGGAGGGCGGTGTAGAACTTTGTTGAATTGTGTAGCACTTTCTAGAACTTTGGAGAACGGTGTAGAACTTTCTAGAACTTTGGAGAACGGTGTAGAACTTTCTAGAACTTTGGAGAACTGTGTAGAACTTTCTAGAACTGCCTGGCACTGCCCAGTAGTCTGCATAGCAGTTTAATTACAGGTCTGTCTCAATTATCCAGAACGTTTGAGAGAGATGCATTCAGTTCTGAGTGTACTTCAGGGGTCTTATGGGACTGTGAGAACCCTCAACGTTCATAGAACTTTCTAGAACTTTGTAGAACTGTGTAGATCTTTGTAGAACTGCCTGGCACTGCCCAGTAGTCTGCATAGCAGTATGAATCCAGGTGTGTTAAACAGCCTGTTCAGTTGATGTTCCATCCGAGTGAGTGGATACTGGATACAGAGCTACAGGCTGGTTCCCTAACCTCCAGAGACACTCTGCTCCGTCTGTGGACCAGTTTATTAGGACCAGAGTGAAGTAGTACTTGGGCTAAGACCTGCGAGACCTACCGTACGTCATTCAGCCAGCCTGTCGGAGATCAGGACACACCGTGGGCACCTCGTTTCCCATGCGGGCACCGCAGGAGAGCTCTTGGAGGTGAGATGGACGAGTGCTGTGCGCTTGGTTTTGTTCCGAAGGTTTAGATTTAGGGATTCCTTGAAGTTCCTTGCTGCGATAGGAGGTTGTTTAATCTGGGAGGAGTCTTTATACTGGAGGTTTTAACACTTGCTGTGAGGATTTGATTACATTCATCATTAACAAGAGCCCTAGTGATGTCTGGTGCTGATGTTGGATAATCAGTTCTGGATGCTCCAGCTCATCCCAGAGGCACTGGATGGTTCTCCATCACCCCAGACAACAATGGTCCAGTGCTCCGCAGTCTTCTAGCTGACGCTTGGCGTCGGGCGTGGTGACCTTCAGAGCTATTGGTCAGTCCTTTCCTGTGGACTCTATAAAAGCTATGCCTGACCTGTTTACACTCAGTGGAGAGACTGTATTTAGACTCGGCTGTGTGCCCAAACACACCACGTGGATGACTGTAGTGTAACAGCTGAACGAAAGCTGGAGCTAAACTCTGCAGGAGGGCGAGGATCCGTCACCGTTACCAGCGGGAGCGCAGCCTACTTCCCCTTTCCTTTACTCCCGCCAGAGGAGCGCTAGCTCGTGCTCTGCGCATGGAGTACACTTCCCTTGATGGATATGTCAACCTCTGCATTATTGACTGTTGTTGTTTGCGAAAGGTCTTTTGCTACAGGGAGGGAAGAGGCAGAAAGCGGCGGGGCTCGGACGACTCTCATTAATAATGCAGGGGAATTGTTGTAGACTCCCGGTGCTGCGAATATGATGCATGTCGCAGTACCCGCCAGGAACAGCAGAAACGCTGCCACAGGCCTACTTCTGAGTTTACGGTCAGCAGAGTGACACTGTGTATATGTGTGTACAGTACCGCACAAAAAAACATTCAGTATTTCATGTCCTGTCAAGATTAGGGTCATTCGTTATTCTCACAGTGTTTCCCAGGAGATCAGAGACCAGGTGATCCGTTCCCGTAGAGAAGGAGGAGGAAGGCAAAGGAATAGAAAAAAAAAAACTATAATAATATATTGATGTAAGTTTGGATTTTGGAGTCTACAAAAACACATTCCCATACCTCTCCAAATACTCCATCTATTGGGACCTTCTGTCCGAAACTCTGTTAGAGCTCCGCTTCCTGATGAGCCCACAGTGCTCTGATTGGTCAACCCCCAGAGCGGCGGCTAGCTGTTCCCACCAAACACCACCACTATGGCTGTTCTCACAATAATGTCCGATCCTACGTCCAGTAGAACCAGCTGTTAGGTCCACCTTCCCAAGCTAGACTGGCTTCAGAGTGATCTGTGTTTCCCGGTCGAGCTCTCTGCGTGTCGTGTGAGCCTGTGCCGAGCTTACCGGGAGGCGGGCAGTAAGAACTGTTACGTGATGATGTCACCATGTAACAGAGACAGTGTGTTGGAATTCCAGCTGGGCCTTTCCGGCAGGTAGGAATAGTGGTTTCTGTGGCTCGGTACCATGAGTGTGAAAGGATGTGGAGCTGTTTGGAGCCTCCTCGCTGAGCATGCTTGCTGCTTCCTTGCTGAAGTTGAAACGTGGAAGCTGCTTAAATAAACTGAGGCTGGGTTCTGAGGTTTGCTCTGTACTGTGTTATCGGTGGGAAGCTAGAGAGTCAGAGGTTGCAGGTTAATCAATTAGACCCAGTTACACAAAATAAATATTAATTAATAATAATATGAAGAATAATTAATAATAAATATTTGCGTTTCTGTGGGAAGCTATGTAGAAACCGTGTTCCGTACTGCGGCACTGATGGAAAGTCTTTGAGTCCAGCTCTGTAATTCCGGTCCCTAGCCGAAGACAGCCGGGCGTGCAGACACTGTGACCAGTAGGAAGTGTAGAGCTGAAGCCGTGGAGGTGATAAAATAGGCTGATATTAATCTAATAAAGATTCATTTCACAATTCATCTCCACTAAAGTCTCATCCCTCCCTGAACGGCGTGACGGAGGAATACGGATGGCCGTCTGACCCGCGCGTGTTTTACGAGCTGCCTCTGCAGGAGGTTAGCTACACTCTCGCCTGTCAGGATGGATTTGTAGCTCTCTCCTTCCCCCTCTCTTTCTCTTCTTCTTCTTTCCCAGAGCTTGTGCCGCGTCCCGCCACGCGCCTCGTTTGTGAGTAAGCGCTTTAGATGATCTGTAGACGAGCAAATAAAGGAGCTTGTGTTTGATTGTGAGTGGCGCGTGCACGCCGAGGGCTCGCTTCTAGGGATTCCAGAGAAAGAGAGAACCTGCGCTGCTGATCCGGCGTCCTGGTTCCTCGCCGGGTTGGGGCTGATGGAAACGTGTTTGTTGTGGTTTTCTGTTCTCTCTTTTATCCTGCCGAAGACGTTCCTGGAGGCCGAGCTTTCTTGGATTTATTGATCTGAGTTTTCTAGGTCTAGCCTGACTCGCTGGATACCCTTCCCTGCTTAGAGTCTCAGAGCTGCATATACGACGCCGTCACTTCATTTAACCCACGCTGGGCAATTAGTCAGGTTAACCCTACCATTGCTGACTTGTTGTTAAAGTTTTTAACTTATGACCTTTTGTATAGTAGGTATGCTAAATTATTCAGTATCCACTATGAATTATTCAGTATCTCCTATGAATTATTCAGTAGCCACTATGAATTATTCAGTAATTACAATTAATTATTCAGTATCTATTATGAATTATTCAGTAGCCTCTATGAATTATTCAGTATCCACTATGAATTATTCAGTATCTACTATGAATTATTCAGTATCTATTATGAATTATTCAGTAGCCTCTATGAATTATTCAGTATCTACTATAAATTATTCAGTATCCACTATGAATTATTCAGTATCTACTATGAATTATTCAGTATCTATTATGAATTATTTAGTATCTACTATGAATTATTCAGTATCCACTATGAATTATTCAGTATCCCCTATGAATTTTTCAATATCCCCTATGAATTATTCAGTATCTACTATGAATTATTCAGTATCCACTATGAATTATTCAGTATCTACTATGAATTATTTAGTATCCACTATGAATTATTCAGTATCTCCTATGAATTTTTCAATATCCACTATGAATTATTCAGTATCTCCTATAAATTATTCAGTATCCCCTATGAATTTTTCAATATCCACTATGAATTATTCAGTATCTACTATGAATTATTCAGTATCTACTATGAATTATTCAGCAACTGCTATGAGTTTTGTCTCTTTGATCTACTGTGTGCTATTAAGTATCTAATGTACATTTTTCAGTATCCACTATGAATTTGGGATCCACTATGGATTCTTTAGGATCTACTATGTATTATTTAGCAACTACTTATTCGTGATCTCCTGTAAATGATTTGGAATCTAAATGTATTATGAATTACTCATCATGTACCATGAGTTATTCAGGTTCTGCTGTAAATAATTTAGTACCAGCTGTGGATTATTCAGGATCTACTATGATTCTTATCGTTGATTGGATCCCTTTTATTGATCTGCTCAGCATGAAATGTTAACACACTGCGGACGACAGACAGACATCCTAAAAAGTGATGCTCAGCAGAAGGAGGAGTTGACGGCGCTCCACGTTCGCCATTACTCAGAGCTGTATGTGTGAGTGCGGTGTGCAGAGCAGTCAAGGGTGGGTGCAAGGACTGTCTTTTATTAGAGGCCCTCCAGAAGCAAGGTCGGAGTGATTGCTTATTGACCTTGCCATTAGGAGTGGATAAGAGGATTTAAGATGGCCGGTAAGTGAAAGCTATAGCAGCACTGATCTCTGGGATGCTCTGCCTGTGTTAGAGGGATAAAGGTGTGCCGTAAAACTCAGACCTGTTTCATTAGTTCAGTATAATGCAGTTAAAGTCTACTGGCTGGGAATCAGTTACGCGCTGTATTCAACGTTACAGCGAAACACAGTCCGGCTCATTCTCCGGTGCAGGGATTTAAAAAGATAGAGGAATAAAGAATGTGAGCATAAACAGTAACAGGAAGACGTGTACGTGCGTAAGAGCCGTATCTGTATATCAGAGCTAAGTGTAAGTGTACATGTTGGGGGGTACAGTGTGTTGAGGTAGCCAGGTGTGCAGTGAAGTGTGTGGTTGTAAACAGTACAAGATGTATAGAATGTTCAGTGCAGGTAGGAGAATATCAGCTCAGTGTTCAGGTTACGGAACAGGTGTGCAGTTTATAGATAAATAAAATATAGATAAATTATAAACAAATAAAGGGATCTACTATGAATTATTCAGTGTCTGCTGTGAATTACTTGGGATCTACTAGGAGTTATTTGGCATCTGCTGTGAATTACTTGGGATCTACTATGAATTATTTGGGATCTGTTGTTAATTACTTGGGATCTACTGGAATCTGAATTATTTGTGATCCGCTGTGAATTATTTTGGATACAATATGAACCATTCAGTATCATCTGAGAATTATTTGGGATCTACTATGAATAATTTGGGATCTGTTGTGAATTATTCAGTGTCTGCTGTGAATTACTTGGGATCTACTAGAAGTTATTTGAGATTTATTGTGAATTATTTGGGATATGCTGTAAATCATTATGGACCTACTGTGAATTGTTAGAGATCTACTGTGAATTACTTGGGATCTACTGGGATCTGAATTATTTGTGATCCGCTGTGAATTATTTTGAATATAATATGAACCATTTAGTATCAACTGTGAATCATTTGGGATCAACCGTAAATGATTTGGGATCTACTATGAACTATTTGGGATCTACTGTGAATGATCTGGGATCTACAGTGAATTATGTGGAATCTACTATGCATTATTTGTGAACTGCTGTGTATTGTTCAGGATCTATTAATTGTTCAGATTCCGTTGTGAACAGTTTAGTATCTGCTATGGATTGTTCAGGATCTACTGTGATTTATTTGGGATCTGCTGTGTATTATTCTGGATCCACTATGAATGATTCAGTATATTATAGGAGTTATTCAGGTTCTGCCATATATTTTTCAGGTTCTGCTGTGAATAATTTAGTATCTGCCATGGATTATTCAGGATCTGCTGTGATTTATTCAGGATCTGCTGTGATTTATTCAGGATCTACCATGAGTTATTCAGGGACAAGCCATTTGCTCCAGCTTTACAAACGTGTTCAGTCAGCGAAGGCATGTTTGGAGTTAGCTACAAAGGGTTGTACCACAGTCATTAGCTTGGCTGTGACTCCAGGTCTGAGTCATTACACACCTCAGTGTGGAGCTGTGGAGTGATCACTCGGTTATGTGGTTGGTGGTGCTTTGTGACAGCCTGTTGTGGCCACCCGGTATCTAAGCAGTTGGAGCACGAGTCCTGGAGCCTGAACTCGGTTCATGTGTGCAGAAGCCGCACGAGGAAGTATATTTACACTGCTGTGAAGATGCACATGAATGTATCTGCCTCACAGGGAACGAGTGACGGGGTGCTTGGGTAGGCACACCTCGTGTGTTTGATCGGCTGCTCTATGAACACTTCCATGTCTCTTTGGTCTCCTGTCATGGGGAACCTTTTCACGGTTGCTGCTGATTCTGTATCGCTCCTCATCCCACAGTTCCTGTTGTGGAGAATCCCGTCTTTATTATCTGGGTATTGATGCGCCGGGTGTGATGTGTTTTTGGCTGGGGGGCTGCTGATCGTTCCTGAAGTGGCCTTTTTCCCTGAGGCCTGTGGAGCGAGAGGAAATTAAATGGGCTGCTTGGCAGATCCACGGAGGGAGAGAGAGGTTATAGAGAGATGAGCGTTTTTGTTTTTTCTGATGTCGTAATAGGAGCTAATGGGATTGTGTTCACTTTTATTTGTTTATTTATTTATTTATTTTCTTTTTTTTGTGGAACAGATGGTGAGCCATCTCTGGAAACATGGTGCGCACTCACTTACAGACTGCACTGCTCTCTCTCTCTCTCTCTCTCTCTCTCTCTCTCTCTCTCTCTCTCTCTCTCTCTCTCTCTCGCGCCGCCTGTCTTGCTGTCTGTATTTCTCCCTCTTCTGTTTCGTGTTGTCTTACACAGTGTCTTTCTAACTTCATCAGATGAACAGATCCACACGTCTGTGTGTGCAAACTTACCCCAGTACCCCACGTTTAATCTCTCCAGTGGGAGACCTATCTCTTCAGGCATCTGCTGGCTGTCTGCGTCCTGACTAGTGTTTCAGATGAAGATGGGCTGATTGAACAGCTCTTATCTTTTCTCTTCTCCGTCTTCTACCGCTCCCAATCCTTCTTGGTCAAAGGGGGTGCCGGGGGCTCTCCCAGTGTTCATTATGCGAAAGACAGGAAGCGCCCTGGACTGATCACCCGTCTATCACAGGACACACATGGGATGTAGTTGGTGTAGTTGGCTGGGATGTAGTTGGTGCGGTTGGCCGGGATGTAGTTGGTGTGGTCAGCCGGGATGTAGTTGGTGTGGTCAGCCGGGATGAAGTTGGTATAGTTGGCTGGAATGTAGTTGGCTGGCGTGTAGTCGGTGTAGTTGGCTGGCGTGTAGTCGGTGTAGTTGGCTGGCGTGTAGTCGGCTGGCGTGTAGTTGGTGTAGATGGCTGAGATGTAGTTGGTGTAGATGGCTGGGATGTAGTTGGTGTAGTTGGCTGGGATGTAGTTGGTGTAGTTGGCTGGGATGTAGTTGGTGTAGTTGGCTGGGATGTAGTTGGCTGGGATGTAGTTGGTGTAGATGGCTGGGATGTAGTTGGTGTAGTTGGCTGGGATGTAGTTGGTGTAGTCGGCTGGCGTGTAGTCGGTGTAGTTGGCTGGGATGTAGTTGGGGCGGTTGGCTGGGATGTAGTTGGTGCGGTTGGCTGGGATGTAGTTGGTGTGGTCGGCCGGGATGTAGCTGGTGCGATCGGCCTGGGATGTAGCTGGTGCGGTCGGCCGGGATGTAGCTGGTGCGGTCGGCCGGGATGTGGCTGGTGCGGTCGGCCGGGATGTGGCTGGTGCGGTCGGCCGGGATGTGGCTGGTGCGGTCGGCCGGGATGTGGCTGGTGCGGTCGGCCGGGATGTAGCTGGTGCGGTCGGCCGGGATGTGGTTGGTGCGGTCGGCCGGGATGTTGCTGGTGTAGTTGGTGCGGTCGACCGGGATGTTGCTGGTGCGGTCGGCCGGGATGTACTCTGTGCGGTCGGCCGGGATGTACTCGGTGCGGTCGGCCGGGATGTAGTTTTTGCGGTCGGCCGGGATGTAGTTTGTGCGGTCGGCCGGGATGTAGTTTGTGCGGTCGGCCGGGATGTAGTTTGTGCGGTCGGCCGGGATGTAGTTTTTGTGGTCGGCCGGGATGTAGTTGGTGCGGTCGGCCGGGATGTCGTTGGCCGGGATGTCGTTGGCCGGGATGTCGTTGGCCGGGATGTCGTTGGTGTAGTTGGTGCGGTCGGCCGGGATGTAGTTGGTGTAGTTGCTGGGATGTAGTTGGTGCGGTTGGCCGGGATGTAGATGGCCGGGATGTGGCTGGTGCGGTCGGCCGGGATGTCGTTGGTGTAGCTGGTGCGGTCGGCCGGGATGTAGCTGGTGCGGTCGGCCGGGATGTAGTTGGTGCGGTCGGCCGGGATGTAGCTGGTGCGGTCGGCCGGGATGTAGCTGGTGCGGTCGGCTGGGATGTAGTTGGTGTAGTTGACAGTATGTTTCGCAGGTCTGTTGAGCCGCCTGGACCGGGCAGGGTAAGACCGGAGTAGCTTTGGGAAGCTCCGTTATCCCCTGGGTGCTGAGGAGGAAGCTCTAAACTCTCCATGAGCATGTAATTCCCGTTTCCTGGAGCTCCAGCTGTGGCCGGAGCAGAGCTAGAGCTGTCAAGGAAACTCGGAACCCTTCAGCTTACAGAAAATCCCTGTTGTGTTTTTCACCCCGGGTGGTTTCTTTCACTGCGCCGTGCTTTACCCCTCCACATGGATGGTGATGGATGGAGGCACTTGGGCGGAAAATGAATGAATCACTGACCTGTTCATGGGCAGCCATTTATTCCCGCACAGGCTCCGGTGCGCCGCCTGGCTGCATTCAGGGCGGCCTTAATAAGCCGCGCCGTCTCTGAGCGCAAGGGCAAAGTGGCCACTGGCCAACTACAGAAGCTGTGGCCTGGCGTCCTCTGTCATTGTGGGTTGGGATGTAGGGCAGATCCCCCTGATCACTCCAGTGATCAGTTCTTCTTTGCTTCTCTGCTTCTGAAGCCTGTCAGTAAGACCTTGTGAGCAGAGCAGTCTGGTCCACCTGCCTGATGGGTTGACAGAACATGGTTGGACCGTATGGGAGACACACTGTTTCCCATTCGCCTGGTGAAACCAGTGCAGGGAACCAGGGACATGGGCATGCGGATATCCAATCGAGATTCCCACATGTGTCTCCATCATGGCGTCCTCGGGGTGTAGCGTTCGAGACTGCTCCTCTGTATTCAGTGCTGGTTCTAACAGGCCCCTGCTCTCATTGTTGTGTTCTGTATTTACAGTTCTGGCCGTAGACAAGCTCTGAGGACGGAAAGGAAAGGCAGGAAGTGAGAGAAAGAGAAACGGTGAGGGCAAAGGAAAGAGAGGACAGGGCTGATTCGAAGAAGGACAGAGGGGGAGTAGGTGGCGTGATGGAGATGGTGCGAGAGCAGGAGGCCTGGAGGCTGAATCAGACTCGTCTGTGTGATCGGTACACCTAGCTTGTCATGCTGAATGTGTCCTGCTGTCTGTAAGCTCCTCCGGAGGGACGTGCTCTCTTCCGCTCCAGCTCAGCCTTTCGACAGGGGCTCACCGTGGCCGTCAGAGCTGTGCCGATACTGGTGTTGTTAATGGTGTTGTTGATATGAATGCATCACTAGTTCAAAACGCCTTTACTGACTTTGTTCTAGGAATGGTTTGGGAGTTCTGGCTATCCGTCGGCATAGCTGCACCGTTCTGATATGCCGGATCAGCAGCAGGTCATTAGCCGGATGGGTTACTGATCAGGTACGATACTGTGTTATGATGAAGTTATGATCTTACCAACCGTCTTCCAGATACAGAAGAAACGCTAGATGGGTCTGGGCACCGAATTAAATGGAGCAAAGTCAGCACCGGGGCCGTGTATTAGCAACAGCCAGGTGATGGATACGCGTCATGATAGAGGTGTTACGATTCGATACATTGCAATATATTGTGATACCTCCGGGAGGCGATATTCAATCTATCAGAAAGTCGTTGTGGGGATGTACTCTGTGCGGTCGGCCGGGATGTACTCGGTGCGGTCGGCCGGGATGTACTCGGTGCGGTCGGCCGGGATGTACTCGGTGCGGTCGGCCGGGATGTACTCGGTGCGGTCGGCCGGGATGTAGCTGGCGCGGTCGGCCGGGATGTACTCGGTGCGGTCGGCCGGGATGTACTTGGTGCGGTCGGCCGGGATGTACTCGGTGCGGTCGGCCGGGATGTAGATGGTGCGGTCGGCCGGGATGTACTCGGCGCGGTCGGCCGGGATGTACTTGGTGCGGTCGGCCGGGATGTACTCGGTGCGGTCGGCCGGGATGTAGATGGTGCGGTCGGCCGGGATGTACTCGGTGCGGTCGGCCGGGATGTACTTGGTGCGGTCGGCCGGGATGTACTCGGTGCGGTCGGCCGGGATGTACTCGGTGCGGTCGGCCGGGATGTACTCGGCGCGGTCGGCCGGGATGTAGATGGTGCGGTCGGCCGGGATGTACTCGGCGCGGTCGGCCGGGATGTGGTTGGTGCGGTCGGCCGGGATGTGGTTGGTGCGGTCGGCCGGGATGTGGTTGGTGTAGTTGAGAGTATATTGCGCAGGTCTGTTGAGCCGCCTGGACCGGGCAGGGTAAGACCGGAGTAGCTTTGGGAAGCCTGATCGGCAGCAGGTCATTAGCCAGATGGGTTCCTGATCAGGTACGATCCTGTGTTTGAGTTATGATCTTACCGACCGACTTTCGGATACAGAAGAAACGCTAGATGGGTCTGGGCACCGAATTAAATGGAGCAAAGTCAGCCCCGGGGCCGTGTATTGGCAACAGCCTGGTGATGGATACGCGTCATGATAGAGGTGTTACGATTCGATACATCGCAATATATTGTGATACCTCCATGAGGCGATATTCAATCTATCAGAAAGTCGTGGGTTGGGATGTAGGGCTGAACCCCCTGATCACTCCAGTGATGGGTTCTTCTTCTCTTGACTGTTATTCAGTTTAGCGTCCAGTGGAATCCTTCCTCCTCCTCTTCCTCTTCCTTTCAGCAGAACAGAAGCAGGGTCAGCCTCCTGCTTTCTGAAGCCCGTCAGTAAGACCTTGTGAGCAGAGCAGTCTGGCCCACGTTCCCCATTTTCATCTGGCCCACCTTCCTGATGGGTTGACGGAACATGGTTGGTCCGTTCCTGGGAGCAAGATGTGGGCCACACGCGCCACATTAGGGCCACACCTCAGCCAGAAGTAGGCAACTCTGCTGAATCTGTGCCCGAGGTGGACCGGATCAGTTTTGGGGCATGTTGTAAATGGTCTTTGGCGCTCAGCAGATTTAGCCCGTTTCATTTATTCAGTGGGGTAAATTAACGAAGCACTGTGAAAACGCGTGATCGGTGTTCGGCCTGGGGCCAAATGTTTCATTTTGGTCGCTTTCGGCGGCAAAATTTTAATTTGGAGCAAAATGTATATCGTCACTGTCCAATGAAAAACATGTATCTCCACTTTTGTCCATTTTTACTTTTATGCATCATTTGAACCCATCAGCTGCTGTTTACACTGATCGAGAATCTCATGATGAATGGACCAACAGAAATGGCCCAGAACTGTTAGGAAAGACGTCTGGTTCCATTGACTTACATTACAGTTCAATAAGGTTTTTGGCCTCTCCTGTAAAGTTGCCGTTTTGGAGATACTTGTTTTTCTTTGGACAGCGACGATATGCATGTTGTGTCGAAGCGGCCTCACAGAAAAGCAGTTTATATAAAGGAAAAGAAAAACCCAGAGCCTGTGTACATACGTAGGAAAGGAAATCCGGATCCGAGTTCGTGGTGAGCAAGAGGCAACAGTGGCGAGGAGAAACTCTCGTAGAGTAAGAGAGGGGAACCAGGCTGGAGGGGGAACCCATCCTCCTCATCGATCCCGATATACTGCGAGCTCTAAACTCTAATTTTAGGTAAACTGTGAAACACCACCGCATGCGTTGGTTTGCTAATGCTAACGTTAGTGGTACACACTTGGATCTGAACTTTCCAGAGTGGTGGGTCCTCACCTCGGAAAGCTAGAGCTTCCATACCTAGCTGTGTGGTTGCTGTGCATTCGTCACCGTGATCATATTGCGGTTTCCTGATGCACTGTGATGTATCGAATTGTGATTTGCGCGGATAGCCAGTCAGAACGCAGCTGGCAGGATCCTGACCGTGTTAATGCACGGCAGACTCTTCGTCTAGGTGTGAGAGGAGCTTCTGTGGCCTGTCGTGTTTCGTGTTGTACCATAAGGCAGACCTAGACACTGTAAGGACAGACCTCCCAACTTCTCCAGTCAGACGCATGTTTCCACACACGCGTAGTGAAGCACTTCGAGCCGTCGAGACACGTTCAGCTGCAGGTCTGTCGAATTCACATTGTGCTGTTTCCGTCTCCGGGTTGGGGCAGCGTACAAGTCAGATTTATCTTCATCCGTTCTTCTACACATTCATCTTCAGAGCTCATACGGTTCGGGCCCAGACCTTCTCCGTGTGGCCCACATGCGTCGGATCGGAAGATGGATGATGCGCTGGTTTTTCTCTCCGCTCAGAAGCAGCGGTTGCAGCTGTGAAATCAATAAGCTGGTGTTCTAGTGGAGAAGTGTGAAGTCAGGCTGGGAGCCTAGAATCCGGCCAGGGTTCCTGCAAGGCTCCTGTGTCCTGCTAACAGGAATGCTAGGGAACAGAAAATTTTACTAGACGTAGTCTTTTAGCCAAAACGTGTTGGGTTTGTTTGCTGCTTCAGTTCGCACTGGAGCTGTCGAATGAATGTAGGAATAAGAATCAAGGCATACGGGATCATAAACCTAATTTGAGTCATGTGTCAAAAAGGCACTGTGTATTATAAGGCTCTCTGGACAGAAACCATGCGTCCCCTCTGACTGAACTGTGCCTGCTAGCCTGTAGTACCTCCAGCAGCACCAATAACAGCTGGGACTGGATTGGGCATGGACTGGACAGGTTTCTGGATGTAGCTTACGTCAATGTAAAGAACTGGGGCCAGGTTTGGTGGATGCCATCCCTGGCGTTTTCCTGGTGTGTCCAGGTAGTTCCCACAGATTTCCAAGAGGATTCAAATCGGTGGGCCGGTCCTGGGGTGTGTATGCCTCTGAATGTCCGTCATGCCAGTCGGTCACATTGGCAGCCCTGTGAGTCAGCTTGGAACGCAGGGATAGGAGTGCTAGGTTCCTCTGTAAGATGATGAGCTGTAGGTGAAACCTGGTTCTCCAGCAGCTCAGTGTAGACACTGTGGTTCAGTCTGCTGTCACCTCAACCAAAGAACCCGTTTCCACCTAGTCAATCCCCCCCACCCCACAGAATATCACAGAGGGGGGCTCGTTTGGTCTGGGGAGCTTGTTTATCGAATATCCTCCTATCTATAAACGACATGGTCTGAAATGGTCTGAGGTTTGAATCCTGTCTGCAGTTTCCTCATGCAGTTTCGTGACGTCACCACACCGTATGGTCCGATCATGGGATACGCTTCCAGTACTCATCAGCTCCTCTAGCCTCCCAGCTCCAGTAGTCCTGCAGCCCTGTGGTCCAGGCCGAGGCCTCTAAGTCCTGGACTGTCTTTCAGGGCGTTGGGATCTTGTTAGAAGGTTTGTGTGGATGAACTGATACGACCAACCCCTGTTCCTGTGTTCTGTCCCTACAGAAGGAGCTGTGCAACATGATCCTGGATTGCTGTGCTCAGCAGAGGACCTACGAGAAGTTCTTTGGCCTCCTGGCTGGGGTGAGTCTTCTGTCTTGTTTATGCTCTACTGCCGTAGCAGCGCCAGGACCGGCGTTTTAATGGGCACGTCAAATCTGCGGATGGGTCGAACCTTTTCCTGACAGTTATATAAACAACAAAGAGCATGACACCAGGAAACGGGAGCGAGAGGAAGACGAGTAGCTGATGTGTGTGTGTGTGTGTGTGTGTGTGTGTGTGTGTGTGTGTGTGTATGCTAACAGGGATGGGTGCTTTGGCAGATCTGGCATCGCCTGCTCCAAATTTAAACAAGGGGTGTTCATAGGTGGTCATCTCCACATTTATGCCCAGCATTTTTAAAGGATCACTGCTAACACTGGACCCACCACATACATTTTTCAGACCTGAGCAATGAGAGGTAATGTCTGGATCGGGGGTTGGCAATGCGGACCCCTGAGCCGCATACGGCTCTTTTACTGCACCCTTGTGGTTCCAGGCACGATCTAGATATTGAGGTGAAAATAAAATAATCCTCCACTGCGGTGAAATAAAGCTGTCCAGTAAAATGGAGCTCTAACACACAGTATTAACACGGTTTGTAGTGTTAGGAGTCTTGCTCCGTAGTTCGGTTCCCGGTCTGGGTGACTATGCTGTGCTACCGGGCCTCCTAACACTGCATTGGCCTACCTGTAATACATTTACCCTTGTAAGTTGCTCTGGATAAGAGCCTCAGCTAAACGCCGTAATTGTTAGCCTGAAGATTGGAAGCGTTATTAATATTAATACATGTGAATATATCAAATTTAGGAATAATCGGTTACTCGGATTATCAATCAATCAATCAATCAATCAATGTTTATTTGTATAGGGCTTTTTACAACCAACGTTTCTCAAAGCAGCTTCACAGAAAATCAGTTTGTTGTATATGAGAAAAGGAAAGAAAAACAACAAAGTTAATGTACGGACATTTGAGGGTGGGGGGGGTGGGGAAAAACCGGGTCCAACCCCCCCTTAAGGAAGCCAGAGGCAACAGTGGTGAGGAAAAACTCCCGTGAGAAGGAAGATACCTCGAGAGGAACCAGGCTCAAGGGCGGAACCCAACATTCTCAGGTCGAACCCGGAGACGAGAAAGACAGAGCTAACAGGAGAAGAACATCTAATAGATCCAGTCTGATTGGATCCAGTGTGATTAGTCCAGTCTGATTGGATCCAGTCTGATTGGATCCAGTCTGATTAGTCTCAGTCTGATTAGTCTCAGTCTGATTAGTCCAGGAGGGAGTAACTGCAAGGTGGAGCCGACCCAGAGATAGAGTTCATGATCAGAGCCAGACGCTGGTCAGTGTAAGGGTTGTGGTCATGCCAGGTGATGAAACAGGGCAGGAGACCCACGGTGGCGCTGATGCTCAGGTGCCTGGGGGTTCTGATGTGATCGCTCCGGAGAAGTTCTAGTGCTTAACTAAGAAGAGGAGAGAAAGAAGGAAGGAGAGAAAGAAAGAGAGACAGAGAGTGATTAGGAGGATTAAGGATTAAGAGGTAGATACTGTAACTTGTTGGATTGAGTGTGTTGCAGTCCTGAGAGTCCTGTAGAGAATTCCTCCGCGCTGGCCGCCCCTCAGTGTTGTCCATCATTTATGGCATTTAGCTGATGCTCTTATCCAGAGCGACTTACAGGGTTAATCATATTACAGGTAGGCCAATGTAGTGTTAGGAGTCTTACCCAAGGACTCTTATTGGTGTAGCACAGCATCACCCAGAACGGGAATCGAACCCCAGTCTCCCACATGGGACGGTAGCTTCCTGATGAGTAGTGGTGTTATCCGTTGTGCCACACCAACCACAGCGCTGATCCGCTCATTAAGACAATGAGAGAGAGGGAGAGAGAGGGAGAGGGAGAGAGAGGATTATAATTCGATCAGTTGCCAAACTCTTATGTAATAACATAGTTTAATGCAGTTGCTAACAATGAAAACTATAAACATGATAAACCTTGTTCAAAAATTCATCGTTTTAACGCTAATACAAAAATAGACAGACACTCTGTCCGGTCGACAAAATGCAAAATGGCAGCAATGAAATAAAACACAACTGAAAACCTTTCATTAATAAATTAATAAATTAATCAGTCCATATTTGAGCTTTAAGCTGGGCAGTAATCTGTGCTCATTCTGCTGTTTGTCTACACCAAGCTGCCTCTTCCGACTAACACGGCCATCACAGGTTCCCACGGAAACGGAAGACCTCCCTACACCAGCTAATCGACTGGTACACGAGTTGATGACTAACTTGGTCATTGATTTTGGTTGGCCTCAACCGATTCATCGTTACAGCCCAGCTTCTCACATAACGCGGTCCTGTCTAGCCTAGTGTCCAGCAGAACGGCGCCGAGGAGAACGGCTCGGGATGAACATCGAGGGACGACTGTACAGATCAGTTTGTGTTTAAATCCGCTCCAGCTGGTTCCCCATATGTTCCTCTTGGAGGGGAAACCGTCCACCAGCATACGGAGAACACAGAGAGGCATTTCACAAGAAACTGCTCAACTTGGAGAATGTCCCGCAGGAGCTGCTGAGGAGGAGCAGCGGCTATGGCTGAGCTAAAGCTCAAAGCAGAGCAAGGCTAGCCTTTAGCACTGTTAAGGAGGAAACACTGATCTCAGGCTTTTCTCTGGTCAGGTCTCGCCTCATTCACAGAAGGGTTATGCTTATACAGTGGACTCTCTGAACTCGGCATGCACAGTGAAAAAAAAAATAGACAGATCCACTATATTGCCAAAAGTATTCCCTCATGGTGTTCCAGTCACTTCCATGGCCACGGGTGTGTAAACCAAGCACCTAGACATGCAGACTGCTCCTACAGACCTTAGTGAGAGAGTGGGTCGCTCTCAGGAGCTCAGTGAACTCCAGCTTGGTGTCGTGATCGGACGCCACCTGTGCTACAAGTCCAGTCGTGAAGTTTCCCTCTACTAAATATTCCACACTCCACTGTCAGTGGGATTATTAAGTGGAAGTGATTGGGAACGTCAGCAACTCGGCTACAAAGAGGTAGGACACTCCGGTTGATATGTTGGTGAAGGGAGACGGCCAGTAGCCGTTACACAATACAGCACGGTAATACAGTACAGTAAGAAGGTGGTACAGTATGCAGTATGAAGGGCAGTCAGTACAGGCTCAGCAAAAATGATTAACTATACATAAGATCAAAGGAATCCATAATAAACGTTTCCTGAACAAGTTACAAAATATGATATTAGGGTTAGTCTATAATAGAACGTTATCACATACTGTGATATATTTACAGCCTAATGTCGCACCCAGAGCAGGCTGATTTTGATTTAACAGCACAGAATGGCTCTTGTTAACGCCTGAGTTGCCGACGTGTGGACTGGATTCAGCACTGAAACTGTAGCAGGCTGTTCGGCTGAGGAGAAAGTTAAACTGGGATGATTCTTTATTATTATTATATTATTATTTTTATATTATTTTTATTATATATTATTATATTTTATTATGTTATTATTGTATTTTATTATATATTATTATTATTATATTTATTATATTATATGTTATTATATTATTATTGTTGTATTATATTTATTATATTATTATTGTATTTTATTATATATTATTATTATATTTTATATATATTATTATATTATATATTATTATATTTTATTATATTTTATATAATATTATATTTATTATATTATATGTTATTATATTATTATTATATTGTATTATATATGATTATTATTTATTATATTATATTTTTTATATTTTGCTATTTAAGGTAAGCATTTGTTTGTGGTGGGCCAGTTATAGTATCCAGGTGAGGCCAGTCATTGTCCCGTCATTCTCCGAATAGAGTGTTCAGCCATTTGTTTTACCATGTGTGTTTTACATTGGTCTACCTCTGTAAAGTGAAACGCCTCCACACACACACTAGGGGGCAGTGAGCCCTATCCACAGCCCTCGAGGGAGCAGTTAGGGGTTAGGTACCTTGCTCAAGGGCATGTCAGTCATTACCGTGGGTTCAGGGAATCAAAGCGACCCCTTCTGGTCACAAGGCTGGTTCCCTAACCTTCACCTCCATGACTGTGGGTGGATCTAGCTCCGCTGCAGTCCCACCACCGCTCTACTGCTCTCGTTCTCCATATGTGAAGGTGGAGTGTGTATTCCTGACTTACGGCATTTAGCTAAGGCTCTTATTCAGAACGACTTACAAGGTCAATCATATTACAGGTAGGTCAGTGTGGTGTTAGGAGTCCTGCCCCAGGGGCTCTGGTGGAGCACAGCATAGTAACCCAGAACGGGATTCGAACCCCAGCCTCCTATATGTGGTGGTGGCTCACTGGTGGGTAGTGGAGTTATCCGCTGAGCTACATTACAGTCATTACTGATCATTGAGTTGATGTACAGATATCTGAGTAACTATGGGGAACGAGGCTGGAGACGCCTTTGGCCCGACACCAGCTCTGATCTCTCCCATGTTCGCCCCTGTAGAGGTTTTGCCTGCTGAAGAAAGAGTACATGGAGAGTTTCGAGGCCATCTTCCAGGAGCAGTACGAAACCATCCACCGCCTGGAGACCA
>JAMWET010007419.1:27500-60000 GCA_024036415.1 Prochilodus magdalenae | reverse complement strand
CAGTTCCGCCAGCTGCTCTCGCAGTTCCACCAGCTCCCCCCTCCTGGGTTTCGGTATTGGCCGAGCTTTATTAAGTTAGTTCTCAGAAAGGCAGCCGTGCCTCCACTTCGCTGAGCCGGGTTCTCGTTTTTCCTGCGCTGTGATGTCGACTCCTCCTGGAGTTATCAGGTCTTGCTGATCTGAGTGCGGCTCCTCTCTAGTCCTGTTGTTCAGCAGTGTACTGTAAACCCAGCCGCTTGGAGCAGAAGGCGCTGCGGGTCTGAAACGATAGGTGTTTGCTTTGTAGTCGGCGTAAAGCTGTAAAAAGCTTCATTTGCACGTATCCAGATGATGGCACCTCAGTCAGCGACAGGTCTGCTGAGCAGATTTCAGAGCTGATACCACTGTAGCTGAAGTCTTTCAGTAAATCAGACTGAAGTGCAAGGCGACTGTGAGGTGCTGAGAAGATGGAGCGGTTATGTTCGGAGCTCTCTCCCTTCCCTTCTATATATACAGAACACTAGCTTGTTGTTTTTTGGTGGGAACATTGATTGCGGGTTGATTGATCTGAGAATAGAACTCTGGGGCAGGGCTGAGCAGTAAGCCGTGATCCTCAGTAATGGGCCTTTTGTGCTGCTTAATGACGTATTGTTCCCAAAGTGGATGTGCTGGTGTGTCTCTTCCTGAGTGATGCATCTTACTAATGATGATGGCTAGTGTACACAGTGGGCCGCACTTTCAGTCGTCCAGAGCGGGCTTTAGCATGAGGAAAAATGGCAGATTGGCCTGGAAAAAAGGGCTGGGTCCGTTATACAGCTGCACACGGAAATCCCTTATTCTCCATATCAGGAAATCCAGCTACCAATTAGGCAATTAAGGGAATTCTAATTAGTGAATTTAGCACCAAATTAAGGAATTACGGTAAAAATTTGAGAATTTAACCACTATTCGGGTAGTTCAGGAAATTCTAATTGGTGAATTCAGACGCTAAGAGAAGTCAGCTATTGATAAGGATTTCAGAGAATTGTAGTTAGTACATTGAAGAACTTGTTGGTGAACTACTAAATAGAGTTCAACTACTAAATGGGAATTTTAGAGAATTCTAATTTCATTCTGCTGCTCAGAGAATTCAGCTACCAATTAGGCAATTAAGGGAATTGTAATTAGTGAATTTAGCACCAAATTAAGAAATTACGGTAAAATTGAGAATCTAACCACTATTTGGGAATTTCAGGAAATTCAAATTGGTATATTCAGACACTGAGAAGTCAGCTATTGATTAGAGTTTTAGAGAATTTGAAAACTTACTGAATTCGGCTACTAAATAGAATTCACCTACTAATTTTAGAAAATTCTAAATTATGTTCTAAAATTCTTTTTTATTTCTGCTTCTTAGAAAGTTCAGCTATGGATTAGGGAATCCAGTGAATTCAAATGATTGAACTTGACTATAAATTTGTGAATTAAGGTCATAATTAATTAATTTATTTACTAATTGGGAATTTCAGGAAATTAAAATTGGTATATTCAGACACTAAGAGAAGTCAGCTTTTGATTAGGATTTCAGAGAATTGTAATTAGTAAATTTAAGAACTTGTTGGTGAACTACTAAATAGAGTTCAGCTACTAAATGGGAATTTCAGAGAACTCTAATTTCATTCTTCTGCTCAGAGAATTCAGCTACCAATTAGGCAATTAAGGGAATTCTAATTAGTGAACTTGGCAACTAATTAGTGAATTAAGATGATTAGAGAATTTAACCAGTAAGTGGAAATTTCAGGAAATTCATATTGGTGAATTCAGACACTAGCTATTGATTAAGATTTCAAATAATAGTAATTAGTAAATTTGAACAATAGTGAACTACTGAAAATTCATCTACTCATTTTAGGGACGTCTAATTGTATGTATTGTAAAGTGATTTGTAAATAATGACTGTAGGAGCTAATTAGGGAATTTAGCTAATAAAATAGAAATTTAGCTAGTAATTGGGAATTTCAGGGGAATTCTAACTGGTGAATTCAGCTGCTAAGAGAATTCAGCTACTGATTACTACTAATTAGGGATTTCAGAAATGTTAATTAGTGAATTGAACTACTTAATTATTTTACTAACTACTTTTACTTACTAATTAATTACTAACTGTGGATTTCAGGGAATTCTAATTGGAGAAATCAGATACCAGTTAGAGAAGTCAGGGAATTCTGATTAGTGAATTCATTAAGTGAGTACGGAATTTTGAGAATTCTATTGAATGAATTTAAATACTACCTGGAAATTCCACCAGCTATTCCACATTTCTGCATGACTGAATCCAAAAGATGGGAAGTGGGGTGAAGTGAGTCTCCATAGAAAGCCACTGACCAGTAGGGTTGGGTGCTCGGCAGCAGCCGTGCATGAGCCTAAGGCCACCATGGCTTGTCTGCTAGAGGACCATAAAGCCTCCCAGGACTGTGAAGCAGTGGAACTGGGTTCTCTGGAGTGAAGGATCTCCATCTAGTCTAGTGTGCAGAACCTCTGACCTCACTAAGGCTGAATGCAGTCATTTCCTCACAGTTCTAGCACCTAGTGTTAAGCCTCCCCTAGAGGAGTAGAGGCTGTTACTGCAGCAGCGGAGGAACACACTCGGTACTAATACCTTCACTGCAGATGAAGCGCTGGAGGAAGAGGGATCTACACACTTGTGGGCGTACGAATCGTCTGAGTGTTATTACAAACCGGGAGCAGCGGTCCAAAAAAAGATCTGTTTACTCTGCTCTCCTGCAGCGGGCACTGCCGACAGCCCATCAGGCAACAGAAAAACATTATTATAATTTATTCTGTGGTCTCGAAAAACGGGGGGAAAGGGGACGTGTGTATTTTGGTGCATCACTAACGCACACGCAGTCACGTACAGTGGCGCACAGACGCGCTCGGAGGCATTCGAAGCTCTGCCGTTGTGACCTGGTTCCAGGCTGTGTTGGTCCGTAGTGAAATCCCCCTGGCACCGTCCTAGAGAGAACACCAAACTCTGCAGGCTCTGGGTAACCACACGGCCTGTCATCGCTGCACATCAGTTGCACGCAGCCTGAAACGGGCGGTTATTGAGTGACCTCCTTTTACCCCTGGTCGGAAGAGCGGCTCCGGTATTTATTGGATTAGTTTGGAATATGTTTAAAGCCGTAGCTTAGTGGGATCGATGCAGGCAAGACGAAAGCACTTAGCGTGCAGTGAAGGCTTAGACCCTGCCAATTAGCACAGACTACATGCCTAAATCATCACACGGGCCTCGGGCTGCTCGGGGAGCTCTGATAGACGTGCTTGTGTGGTGGCTCACACAGATCAGGCATAACATTAAAACCACCTCCCTGTATCCACACTCACTGTCCATCTTCTCAGCTCCACTGACCATACAGGACACTCTGTAGGTGTACAGGTACAGACTGTAGTCCATCTGTTTCTCTGTATACTGTATTACCCTGTTCTTCAATGGTCAGGACCCCCACAGGACCACCACAGAGCAGGTATGATGTGGGTGGTGGATCATTCTCAGTACTGCAGTGACACTGACGTGGTGGTGGTGTGTTAGTGTGGGTGGTGCTGGTGTGAGTGGATCAGACACAGCAGTGCTGCTGGAGTGTTCAGACACTGTGTCCACTCACTGTCCACTCTATTAGACACTCCTACCTTGCTGCTCCACCTTGTAGATGGACAGTCAGAGACGATAGCTCATCTGCTGCTGCACAGTGCAGTGTTGGTCATCCTCTAGTCCAACATCAGTGGGCACAGGGTGCTCCCATATGGTTAAGTGCTCAGGGGGTAGCAGCTAGTTAGATCAGAGGACTGAATTAGACAAATCAACACTTTTCATTGTTTAGTCTAATTTACCTGTTTACCATTCGTTCCTTCCGTTTGTTATTTAATGATTGGTAAATTAGTTTAGTAAATAATTTTTAACATCAACATTTTTAACAAAAATGTTTAATATTTACCTATTTTTTTTTCTATATATTTTCTTAATTTTTCTTCTAAAATATAAGTTTAAAAAATTAAATAAATATTAAATTCTATATAGACCTGGTATCCTGTGTGGTGCAGAGGCAGACCAGCAGTGGTAGGTGGTTAGGAGCAAGCTGCTCATCATATAGTCACTTGTAGCTCAGTCTTAGGCCCAATCCCATTTCTTATCTTACCCCTTCCCCTCAGTTGAAATCTTCCCCCTATGAAACGGGACCACCCTTCAAGAACCGGATGCATCATCAGGCGTCAGCGACGTTTATGTAAACGGACGAAAAGAAGCACAGACTTCAGATTCACACATCAGTCAGTCTAACGAGTCACCCAATTAACAAGAGCACAAACAGAAACTAGCTCACTTCACTAACAGGCTGCTAGCGGTGCTCTGTGGGCGACCCTGCCGGTCTGCAGTGCCAGCAGAGGAGGGTGGAGTTCGGCTCCTCACTGCTTAAACATTTAGGGCGTCATGTGACTTCAAAGAGGCGGATGACCAATATTTATCATCACCATCCAAGAATTCTTCAGTGATATGAAGCTGAACTGAGCTTTTTAATCTCCAGCTTCATGATCAGATTTCCCCGTTCCATCTTAAAAATGGCTAGTACTACGCTGATGTCTCATTCCGCCTTAAATAGAGCAGCGGTTCCTTTACAGTAGTGATCTTACAGTAGAGACGGTACTCATGTATGGGCCTCTTTGGTCTTTTGGGCAGCCATCTTGCCGCTGACTTGCAGGGCATGCTGGGAATTTTCTCATAACAGCCCTTTTGGAGTATGCCTCTGAATAATCTCAGTTTGAAGGCCCTAACACTTCGCCCTACCCCTCCATCCCTACAACAGTCAGCACAACCCTACCCTTAGACGTGCTGGAGGCAGTGTGGTGAAATGGGATTGGGCCTTACAGCTGCATCATACAGACAGAGGGATTTGATTTAGCTGAGGGCCCGTTTTTGGGACTGCGGTGTCCCGTTTGCCTGATTGAGTTTGGGGAGTCTCGCTTGTATGTCCTCCGAACCAAGCTGTGTACGGTTGGTGTGAGGGCCGTTCCTGTTGGACGTGGTATTGTTGTTGTTGTTGTGGTTGTGGTTGTTTATCACTGCAGCACATCTCAGGATGTGGTTTCTAACTGGTTTCCGTGTCTGTGTTTCTCCTCAGACTCCGATTCGGATGCAAAGCGTAAGAAGGCGTCACAGCGTGGGAAGAAAGAGCAGAAAAGTTCCAAGCACAGGGCCGCTCCGGACGAGCGGACCAACAGGAGACAGGAGAGACGCGACCAGAGCAGCAGCGAGGAGCGCAGAGGGCCTGAAGAGCGTCACAGAGACGCACAGCGTCGTGGAAGAGAGTACAAATCCCCCCCGGGACGAGAACATGCGCGGAAAGACTCTCCAAACGCGCGAGAGCGGACCAGGAAGCATTCGCCTAACGCGCGAGATCACGCTCGCAGGGATTCGCCCAATCCGAGAGGACGTGCCAGAAACGGTTCTCCCAACGCTCGGGAACGAACAAGAAAGGACTCGCCCAATCCGAGAGGACGTGGCCGCAACGATTCACCCGATCCACAAGAGCGTGGTAGGAGTGAATCGCCCAGGGTGCGAGAGAGAACCAGGAAAGATTCACCACGTGCTAGAAAAAACTTGCCCAATCAGAGAGAACGTACTAGAAGTCGCTCGGCCAGTCCAAGAGAACGTGCTCGTAAAGATTCGCCCAATCCGCGAGAACGTGCCAGGCAAAGTTCTCCCAATCCGAGGGAACGTTCTAGGAAAGATTCACCTGTCCTGAGAGAACGTACGAGAAAAGGTTCGTCGAGTCCGAGAGAGCGTGCTCGAAAAGATTCGCCCAATCCAAGAGAACGTGCCAGACAAGGTTCTCCCAATCCGAGAGAACGTTCTAGGAAAGATTCACCTGTCCTGAGAGAACGTACGAGAAAAGGTTCCCCCGGTTTAAGAGAACGCGCTAGAAAAGATTCTCCCGATCCGAAACAACGTAGCCGAAAAGATTTGCCCAGTCAAAGAGCACGCGCTAGAAGCGATTCCCCGAGTCCCCAAAAACGTGCGAGAAGCGGTTCACCCAGTCAAAGAGAACGTTCTAGAAAAGGTTCACCCAGCCCTGTAGAACGTACTAGAAAAGGTTCACCCAGTCCTGTAGAACGTGCCAGAAAAGGTTCACCCAAACCTCGAGAACGTTCTAGAAGAGATTCACCCAGTCCTGTAGAACGTGCTAGAAAAGGTTCACCCAAACCTCGAGAACGTTCTAGAAGAGATTCACCCAGTCCTGTAGAACGTGCTAGAAAAGGTTCACCCAAACCTCGAGAACGTTCCAGAAAAGCTTCGCCCAGTCCTGTAGAACGTGCTAGAAAAGGTTCACCAAATCCCAGAGAACGTTCTACAAGTGATTCACCAAGTCCACAGAAACGTACAAGAAGTCCTTCTCCTGGTCCTCGAGAACGTACTCGAAAGAACTCGCCCGGTCCTCGAGAACGCACTCGGAAAAAGTCTCCCAGTCCAAGAGGACGAAGTGGAAGCGATTCACCCGGTCCAAGAGAACGGTCTAGAAAAGATTCTCCAGAACGTGGAGGTCACAAGGACCAGCAGCACCGAAGACATGAAGACGAAGACTCCAGGAAATACAGCACAAAGGACGTCAGCAAGAACGTCTCGCAGGCCGAGCGGGACAGGGAGCGAAGGCGCCGGAGCAAAGAGAGGTCAAAGTCACGAGAGCGGAGCCGCAAGGAGACCGACGCCAGAGACTCGTACAGGAACGGAGTGGAGAGGGAGGACAAGGAGAACAGATACAGGGAGTCCAGGAGGAGGGAGGAGAGCTCACCCAGGAGGCGCAGATAATAGCCCTACCGGAGGAATCGTCCTGGTGGTCCTCGCTCTGGCTCTGTGCTTTGCTGTACATAATGCAATGAGCTGCCAGAGGGGGCGTGGCCTAGAAGCTCAACCTGTTCATGTGCTGTAGCGATGTTGCTGGTGTGGTATGCTAACGCGCTGAAGGGATGTCCTGGAGGTTTTACCTTTACACCGAACTGTAGGGACCTCTGGATTTTTGTACCTTTGGGGTTATTTTGTATTTTATGGATCTCAAATATGATGTTTTTTTTCTGTCTTTATAAAGTAATTAAAACAGTTGATTAATAAACACATGACTCTGGATTTATTTCTGAGATGGTAACTCCACGATGGGAACGAGGAACCGGTTTAAACTCCTAAACGTCTGGGACTTTTCTCCAGTCGCTGAACAAACCACATGGCGACCAGTGCTGTGAATAGTCAGTGTTATATTATCACTATTGATATGAGGTGTATCATGTTTGGAGACATGATACCCCACATTAATCCATTAAAGGTGGGACTGGACTCGTATGCTGCGTTCACATGTTTTGTTGGAGAACCCAAAACATGATTGGAGCGGAGCTTTATCAGTGTAGACTGTTGGTGTAAGCTGGAGATAGGCAGGCGGAGCTCAGTACTCTAAAGATCAACACGACATTTACATAGCGCCCTCAAAAACGACATCAACTTGGTGGACGACAAGTTGTGAAAATCAAACTCCGTTCAGAAAGCAATCTGCGGAATGTTATCCCAGACAGTAGCAGGACTTTCCGGTGCAGCTCGACTGAGAACCATGCAATATCCAGTTTGCTAGCACCCGTCTATCGCAAACACATGAACGTAGCATCGGCGGTCGTCGCTGGTTCTATCGTCTCCTCCATGTGGTACCATGGTAGCGGTGCTGGTCTTTATTCAGCTTTCTTCACAAGGAATCTTAGTGCTCAGACTTGAGCTCGAGGTTTCCATCGGCACACATGAGGCCACAGTTCCTCTCACAGTCAAAAGATCCATGTTGGAATCCAGGGATTTGAATGAGGAGCTGCAGGGTCCTGAGACCAAAAGCGTCTCGTGCAGGGCTACGGCATCCTTAACACACCAGATACGACTTGCCTGTTGTGGACTGGTGACCTGTCCTGGCGGTTTCCTGCCGTCCGCCCAATAAGCACTGGGATAGGCTCCAGCACACCCATTACCCGTGAGGACCAGCAGCTCAGGAAATGAGTGAATGCGTATTTGGACCAGTACCAGGGGTGGATGAAGTACACAAAACCATGTACTTGAGCTAAAGTAGAGATCCTCAAGGTAAAAAATGATTCCAGTAGAAGCTTCTCCCTTTAGATAGATAGATAGATAGAAACTTTATTGATCCCAGAGGGAAATTCAAGGCATCCAGTAGCAGGTATACAAACTATACAGAAGTAACAACAGAAGCAAGACAGAGTTGTACAGATAGAGACAGAGATACAATATAAGATATGAAAGTATAAAAATCCTCCACTGGAGAAACAGTACTAAAGTATGTACCTTCAGATGTACTTAAGTATGGAGAGTAACAGTACTAAAGTATGTACCTTCAGATGTACTTAAGTATGGAGAGTAACAGTACTAAAGTATGTACCTTAAGATGTACTTAAGTATGGAGAGTAACAGTACTAAAGTATGTCCCTTCAGATGTATTTAAGTATGGAGAGTAACAGTACTAAAGTATGTACCTTAAGATGTACTTAAGTATGGAGAGTAACAGTACTAAAGTATGTCCCTTCAGATGTACCTAAGTATGGAGAGTAACAGTACTAAAGTATGTACCTTCAGATGTACTTAAGTATGGAGAGTACCAGTACTAAAGTATGTACCTTCAGATGTACTTAAGTATGGAGAGTAACAGTACTAAAGTATGTCCCTTCAGATGTACCTAAGTATGGAGAGTAACAGTACTAAAGTATGTACCTTCAGATGTACTTAAGTATGGAGAGTACCAGTACTAAAGTATGTACCTTCAGATGTACTTAAGTATGGAGAGTACCAGTACTAAAGTATGTACCTTCAGATGTACTTAAGTATGGAGAGTAACAGTACTAAAGTATGTACCTTCAGATGTACTGAAGTATGGAGAGTAACAGGAGTATGATTTATTATGGCTCTAATGTCCTATTATCATTTCTGGAACAGGACTCTTCATCAGCTCAGTGTAGGTGAAGAGACTCTAGTGTCTCTCAGTCCACCAGTCTTTAATAGAAGCTCATTCATTAGTCTGACACTGACGTCTATTCACATCATCAGCACAGAACACTGAAGGAGAACAGGTTCCGTTAGCTAGAACTATAAAATAACTTTTTACATACAAGTAAAGCTTTAGTTTAAGATTTATCTGCAACTCAGTCACAAGTTTAAGTTTAATAAGGACTTGCTTTAAAGAGGCTCACGGGTGAGTTTTCACCTGTAGGTCTCTACATAAACACAAACCAGCCCAAACTAATTTACTATAAAAGGAAATCGAGCTTATATACATTTAGTCACGAGGGCATGTGGACATATTTCTATATTGAGCTCTATGTACCCACAAAGTCAAGAACGATCTGTTTGATCTGGTCACCGAGGCTTTGATGTGTGATGGTCAGTCAGTGTTCATTAACCCCATCCTGCTGTTCCTGCCTTCCTCCAGGTGGTCCTTGATCTAGTCCAGGCCTGAAATGGACATTTCCATTAAAGCTAAGAATCCAAGAATGAGCTTGTTTCTGTTTTGACATGCTACGAGTAAACGGTCAGATAATAGAGTTTGAAATGTTGTGAAGTTGAAGTACGAAGTCGTCCAGGATGGAAATACGTCAGTACAGATACCCAAAAAAACCTACTTCAGTACAGAACCCAATTACATTTAAATCCCTTCTGTTCACCACTGACTTACATCCTTACACAGCTGACTGATCTTTCCATCTCTACCATTCGGATGTTAAACGCAGTGATCAAACATGGACACTGAGTTATTAGTATTAGTGTGCCATGTTGTTGTCAGACCTTACCAGTGAGTGACGGTTCGGCCACTGACGTCATGCATCAATGATACATCAAGTACATACCACCATATTGGGCCTGTTGACTGTCCAGAACATAAAATCAGCTGATGTCCTGCCCTGGTTCCCCGCTACACACTGCTCAGAGCTAATGCCCTCAGTCATTTTAGCAGCCTTCTCAGCATATTACTACTTAATAACAATCATTAGATTATGATATAATAATTGTGAGTCCATATGAGCTTCAATGGAAGAGTGTTTGCCTCCCAATTGGGTGGATAGTGTTGGATTTGCCCCTGCTTTCGTATATAACTGCCCTAACTGGTTCATTGGCTGCTCGGCTGTTCCATGGCTGTGTGTTACTCCCCTTATCATTATACTTGTGAGCCATCATTCTGCTGAAACACCCAACCCATCCAAAAGAAAGCAAAAGGGCATTCGGCCAATCTGGCCAGATCTACCGTTTGGTGGATTCAAACACACTGGTGTCTTAAGACGAGTACGAACCTTCACTGTGGTAGAAGAATTCTCTCTCTAGTAAAGAAAGCCATCCTTATGTCAACTGGCCAAGTTCCAGACCTGGCCATCTGCTGTGAAGATGGTTTTCATCTACCACAGTGAAGGTTCGTACTCATTCTGGGTCACCAGTGTGTTTGAATCCACCAAACGGTAGACCTGGCCAGATTGGCCGAATGCCCTTTTTGCTCTCTGTCGGATGGGTTGGGTATTTCAGCCGGATGATGGCTCGCAAGAATAATGATAGGGGGAGTAACACACACAACCATGGAACAGCTGAGCAGCCAATGAACCAGTTAGGGCAGTAATATATGAAAACGGGGGCAAATCCAACACCATCCACCCAATTTGGGTCGCCAGTGTGTTTGAACCCTGTTCAGTGAGGTTGCAGATGCCTCATTTGGTGGTCATGGCATGCTACCAAATGTAGATCATGATTGACTGGCACATATTTATTTTAATAACTTTTTTCCTAATCTGATAGAAGTCCTTCACTGCCAGGCACCATGCTGATGCGTTTGCTCCGAGACTCTCAGGGCTCCAGATCAAATCAGAATGATCTGTAGAACCACATCCAGGCTTAATTCCTTTCCCTCTAAATAGCAACTGGTAACTTCAAGCATGTGGCTGGTGCTCAGATTTTCCATCTGATGATGGGTGGATCAGAAAAGAGCAAGTTTCCTGCCGTAACAGGGAAATATGATTAGAGGGGTCCGGCGTCCTGATTAGTGTCACTCTTCATAAAGTATGAGGCTGTTGATGTATGGTCATGTGACCGAGCTGCTGCGTGGATGTGTTGGTAGTAGTGTATTGTGGTCTGAGTGTGAGTGTGCTGTTGGTGTATAACCCAGTGAGCTGAAATCAGACCGTATGTACAGCCCAGGTAACACGGCTCCTCTACCTGTAAAGATATTGACATTAGAATAAATGCCAATTATTTTCTCCTTATTGGTGGATTGTATTAATTAGTCAAATTATTAATTATGGAAATCATTTTTTCATAATTAAATCAGATAAATCAGACAGACCAGGTTGTATATTCAGCTATTTGTTTACTTGGAAGTTTAGCATCTTATTTCTGCACCTTATTTAGTAGTGGCTACAATCTAACTGCCTTGTTATCACACCTTACTTAGCCATGACCATGAGCTGACTATCGTGTTCCCATAACTTACTAAATTGTGGCTATGGCTTAAATATCTTGTTCTTATGCTTTACTAAGTCATGGCCACCATTAGAATCCCGTTGCCCCAACCTGGCAAAGAAATATCTTGTTCCGTTGACTTTACTTCACACCTTGGCCATTACTTAACTGTCTTGTTCCCACATCTTACTAAGTGGTGGCCATGATTTAACTACCCTTGATCCTGTGCTTCACTAAGTCATGGTCACCAATAGAATCACATTTCCACAACTAAATACAAAAAAAAAATTTTAAAAACACTGAATTATATTGTTCCCTTGGTTTTACTTTCTTGTTCCCACAACATACTAAATTGTGGCCATGCCTTAAATATCTTGTTCCTATGCTTTACTAAGTCGTGGCCACCATTAGAATCCTTTTCCACAACCTGAAAAAAGAAAAATCTTGTTCCATTGACTTTACTTCACACCTTGGCCATTACTCAACTGTCTTGTTCCCACCTCTAACTAAGTGGTGGCCATGATTTAACTACCCTTGATCCTGTGCTTCACTAAGTCATGGTCACCAATATAATCACATTTCCACAACTAAATACAAATAAATAAATAAACACTGAATGATCTTGTTCCCTTGGCTTTACTTTCTTGTTCCCACAACATACTAAATTGTGGCCATGACTTATTGACTGTGATCCCATGCTTTAGTAAGTTGTGGTGACCATTAGACTCACATTTCCACAGCTGGAGAGAGCATGACTATCTTGTTCCCATGCTTTACTAAATCATGGCCACCAGTAGAATCACATTTCTACAATTTGTAACTGAATTATCATGTTCTAATTAGTTTATTTTCTTGTTCCCACAACTTACTAAATTGTGGCCATGCCTTAAATATCTTGTTCCTATGCTTTACTGAGTCGTGGTCATCATTGGAATCCCATTGCCACAACCTGGAAAAGAAATATCTTGTTCCATTGACTTTACTTCACACCTTGGGCATTACTTAACTATCTTGTTCCCACCTCTTACTAAGTGGTGGCCATGACTTAACTACTCTTGATCCTGTGCTTCACTAAGTCATGGCCACCAATATAATCACATTTCCACAATGTTAAAATAAATAAATAAATAAATAAACACTAAATTATCTTGTTCCCTTGGCTTTACTTTCTTGTTCCCACAACATACTAAATTGTGGCCATTTATCAATCTTACCTGTATGTGTTACTACGTCATGGGCACCCTTAGAATCCACAACTTTAAACTGAATTATCTCGTTCCTATATCTGAGTTCCTGTATCTAGGCTAACTAAATGGTGGCCATGAGTTAACCATCTTGTTCCCATGTCTTATCTAGAAAGGGATTGTAGATTTGAATGCTTTGGTAAGCTGTTTTATTGTTTTACAGATTCTGCGCATCGTAACTTGCTTGTAGACCTCGCTGAGCGAACCACAGACCGTCTGATGTTCAGCTCTTTGTGCTCTGATCCCTTTTCATCCGTGCTGCGGTGGGAGGCAGTGACGGCGTGTGCTCTGCCAGCGACTAACTGCTGATGACCTGTCTCTCCGGTTCTCACTCGCTCTGTAAGTAAAAAGGTGGTGACATATGCAAACACTGTCACTTCACTTCTCATCCGGCGAGCGGAGCGCTCCCTCTGCTACTGTACATGCCACAAATATCTCCTTTCCTCACATCAGCGACGCTGCTTTCCATCCTTTCTGCCCCGCAGGATCTTTCAGCCAGCGCGCCCGTGCTTTAACACTGACCTTGTGTGCCTCGTGAAGGGGAAACGATGCTGGGTATGAAAGCCTAACCTAGAAACGGGCCCTTTGTCCTCTCTGTGTAGCCGTATGGTAATGGGGGGTGCGCGAGTCTTCCTCTGGGATGGCAGAGCAGAACATCTAGAGAAACTGAGAACCCGGAGTGCTTAAAGTCCACAAGCTGCTCTGTGTATATTTGAGTTTAGTGGTCTTTTAAGGGTGGGCTTTGTTTATGAAGGCTCTCTCTGGGCGTGCAACCTCGTTTATTGGAATTGGACTAACATAAAAGCTGAAGCATCAGCATTTCTGTTTTACTTGAGTACAGAGACGGCCATCTTTCTCTCCTCATGCTGATACCAGTCCAGTATATATGCATACATGTATATACATACATATATACATGCATATATATGTATATATGTATTTGTGTATGTTTGCACGGAAGGTTCCCCTGCTTAAATCAGCACACATCCAGGCCCGTCTTAAGTTTGCCCATGACCATTTGGATGATCCAGAGGAGTCATGGGAGAAGGTTCTGTGGTCAGATGGTCTTAATTCCACTCGCCGTGTTTGGAGGACGAAGAATGATGAGTACCATCCCAAAAACACCATCCCTACTGTGAAGCATGGGGGTGGAGGCATCATGCTGTGGGGGTGTTTTTCTGCACATGGGGCAGGACGACTGCACTGTATTAAGGAGAGGAGGACCGGGGCCATGTATTGCGAGATTTTGGGGAACAACCTCCTTCCCTCAGTTAGAGCATTGAAGATGGGTCGTGGCTGGGGCTTCTAACATGACAATGACCCAAAGCACACAGCCAGGATAACCAAGGAGTGGCTCCGTGTTGGAACAGGAAGAGGCCGTCCCCAAACTGTTCCCACAAAGTTGGGAGCACGGAATGGTCCAGAGTCTCTTGGTCTGCTGAAGCATTAAGAGTTCCTCTCACTGGAACTAAGGGGCGGAGCCCAACTCCTGAACACCACCCCCACACCACAATCCCCCCTCCACCAAACTTTACACTCGGCACAGTGCAGCCAGACCAGTACCGGTCTCCTGGTACAGCCAAACCCAGACTCGTCCATCATATTACCAGACGGAGAAGCGTGATTGGTCACTCCAGAGAACACGCCTCCACTGCTCTAGAGTCCAGGGGCGGAGCTTTACACCACTGCGCTCCACGCTCTGCACTGCGCTTGGCGATGTGAGGCTTGGATGCAGCTGCTCAGCCATGGAGACCCATTCCATGAAGCTCTCCACACTGTTCCTGAGCTGATCTGAAGGACACATGAAGGTTGGAGGTCTGTAGTGATGGACTCTGTAGAAAGTTGGTGACCTCTGCGCACTATACCCCTCAGCAGCCCCAGCATTTTACCTCAGTGATGGCGTATTTACACCACGGTATTTGTGCGGTAATAGGTGAACGTAGATCTTCATCATGCTGTGACGGTAAAGGAAGCTGTCGCTTTCCAAGACCAGCCTCGACCGCTCTGTGCCTCGACTCAGAAAACAGCATCCCTTTCTTTTGCTTGACTGCTAACAGGACGGCTGAGCTTGCTTCCGACGAGCCACCGGAGCCCAACCGGTATGAGGGGAGCAGGCCTGGGGCCATCGCTCCCTCCCCCTCTCTCTCTATTACCTCCTAGACAGCTCGAGATGTTCTGCCTCCAACCGAGCCAACAGGGTCTATGGAGAGTGAGTGGAGAGAGGGCTCATTGCAGTGAGTGAGTGGCCATGGCACGATAAAGGCTTTTAAAGGGGAACTCTGAATGGTTTAGAGTCACACTTGTTCACAGTGCTGGTGAATGGAACCAGACGTCCACCTTTAAAAAGCTCCCTCACAGAAAGTTATTCCATGAAGTGGTTGTGAATGCACTGCCGGACGAGTGCAGCACGGTTTCAGGCTTAAATGCATTTTAAACCATCGGCAGACGGCTGCACCACGCAGGACCTCATGCACCCAGACCGTTACCACGACCGTCCTTAACACCACCGCACCATCACCAAAGACTGCAGTGGTGTCGTACCAGACTGTCATGGACTGACTCAGAACGGCAGCGGGTCATCTTCAGTGACGAGTCCCGCTTTAGTCTTGGTGGAGACGCCCAACGAACCCGTGACCGTGGTCAGCACCAACACGTCCAGAAGGCCTGGTGTCACTCCACCTCCACCCCTACCGCACCATCTGCAGGAACTGTGTGAGGATGTTCGTATATTCATATATTAATGGAATATATATGGAGTGGATCAGTCTGCGGCGCTGCTCAGGTGTTCTGAGAGCCCAGGTTGCTCTGATAGTGCACAGTACCCCATAGACTTTCTATGGAGTTGAGGTCAGGCGAGTTTGCTGGCCAGTTAGGAACAGGGATACCATGGTCCTTAAACCAGGTACCGGTAGCTCTGGCACTGTGTGCAGGTGGAAAATGAAATCTGCATCTCCATAAAGTTGGTCAGCAGCAGGAAGCATGAAGCCTCCTGGTGGACGGCTGCATTGACCTTGGACCTCAGAAAACACAGTGGACCAGCACCTCGAACCATCACTGACTGTGGAGACTTCACACTGGACCTCAGGCAGCATGCGTTCTGTGCCTCTCCACCAAACGACTCTGATTGACTTTGTCCCGTCAGTGGAGGCGGGGTAATCGCGGACAGCCCTGAGCGAATTGGCGTTCCTGTGGAGGTGCGCTACAGACAGCATCTGACGGACAGGGCAGGATTCCAGTAACCGGAGCTGTCTGTAGAAGCAGTCCATTCCCAGCTTTGGGAAACCCGCACGTCTAGCTCACAGCGTTCCCTCGTCTCTCTCGAACCGGAGGCCTGTTTAAGGGCCCCTCTCCATGCAGGCTGACTGCGGTGGGTAATAAGGCCTGAGCAGACCACACTGCTGGGACCTGTTTCTGTCCAGAGGTGGACTCCTGTCCTCCTGGAGGTCTGACCCCAATAAGAGCCGTGCTGCTCTGGAGGAGGTGTACAGTACTGTAAACACCAGAGACCACCCTGCAGTTAATCAGTTACGGCTGTGCATTCCTCCTCTCCTTCCTCTTCTTCTCCTTCTTCCTCCTCTCCTTCCTCTTCTTCTTGTTCTTCTTCCTCTTCTTTCCTCTTCTTCTCCTTCTTCCTCTTCTCCTTCCTCTTCTTCTTCTCCTTCCTCTTCTTCTCCTTCTTCCTCTTCTTCTTCCTCTTCTCCTTCCTTTTCTTCTTCTCCTTCCTCTTCTTCTTCTCCTTCTTCCTCTTCTTCTCCTTCTTCCTCTTCTTCTTGTTCTTCTTCCTCTTCTTTCCTCTTCTTCTCCTTCTTCTTCTTCCTGTCCTTCCTCTTCTTCTCCTTCTTCCTCTTCTTCTTCCTCTTCTTCTTCTCCTTCTTCCTCTTCTTCTTGTTCTTCTTCCTCTTCTTTCCTCTTCTTCTCCTTCTTCTTCTTCCTGTCCTTCCTCTTCTTCTCCTTCTCCTTCCTCTTCTTCTTCTCCTTCTTCCTCTTCTTCTTCTTCCTCTTCTTCTCCTTCTTCCTCTTCTTCTTGTTCTTCTTCCTCTTCTTTCCTCTTCTTCTTCCTTTTCTTCTCCTTCTTCTCCTTCTTCCGCTTCTTTTCCTTCCTCTTCTTCTTCTCCTTCTTTGTCTCTTCTTAGTCTTCTTTTCCTTCTTCTTCATATTCTTTTCCTTCCTCCCCTTCCTTCTTATTTTCCTTCCTCTCCTTTCTCTTCTTCTCCTTCCTCTTCTTCCTCCTCTTCTTCTTCTTCTCCTTCCTCTTCTTCCTTGCTCCTCTTCTTCTTCTTGCTCTTCTTCTTCTTCTCCTTCTCCTTCTTCTCCTCCTTCCTCTTCTTCTCCTCCTTCCTCTTCTTCTCCTTCTTCTCCTTCTTCTTCTTCTCTTTTCTCTTCTTCCTCTTCCTCTGCTTCCTCCTCTCCTTCTTATTCTTCTACTTCTGTTTCTTCTCTTTCTCCTCCTTCCTCTTTTTCTCCCTCCTTCTTTTCCTATTTCCTGTTGGTATACATGTTTGTCCTTTAGCCAGTCTCACAGTTTCTGAGGTAGTAACACATTTCCAGCTCTGCTTTCCGCACAGCCCTGGATATTTCTAGACATGGGTTTCTTCCTATTAAGAATGAATGGGATGGAAAGTGCCCACCCATCTCCTGCAGCCACTCCATGTTTCCTTCAGGAAATGCACTTTCCTAGTTTCTGGTCTATGACCCACCAAGCACAAGCTATTCATCACTGTCAGGGCATGTTTCTGAGGAGATCAGGTATGAGCTCCACCTGCATGAGGAAGGTGTGGTCTACCAGAAAGGCTCAGGAGGCAGCAGTAGAGGAGGGTGACTGTAATCCTGAATGTGATTTTAGGATTTAAAGGCTAGTCTCTCATCAACCTCCACTCCTGCTTCAGATCCGAGAACCTCCACAGGTGTTCCTGTCCATCCTTCTTCCACTGTGAGAAGACAACTCAAGGCTACGGAGGTCTGAAAGGAGGTGTAGCTGTTTAAGAAGCTCCTCACTGAGGAGGTGTTCTCAGAACAATGGACTGACCGCCCCAGAGTCCAGAGCCTCAACACCACTGGGCTTAACTGGACCCAGCACCTAGTTCAGCTGGAGTAAGTATGGACCGTTCCCATTGGTCGGTACGCCATGACAGTCACACGATGGCATAAAGACGTGGTGGTGGTGCGACAGCAGCCGTTATCCTGGTTTGTGTTTTGTCTGGCTGCTCTGTGAAGCTCTGCTACAGCTTCTTCAGCCGTGGATATAAATAACCCTTTGCTTATTTAAACAGGTTGGAATGGGCACTGGCACGGGCTGGGGAATAAAAGCACATGAGGGGATTCATTCGGGGCTAGGGTCAGAACATAGACGCCGCACCGTCCTCTCGGCCTCACTGGAGACTTCTGGAGAACCTCACACTTCTATACTCTCTGATAATGATGCCATCCATCACCTGCGCAGTTAGCCATGTTTCTGGATTAGCCGTGGGCTACTGGGAGATTTGATTTACATCTCCTGCACCTCCATGCTGCCTTCAAGAGCCGGAGGTGTTCCTCTCACAGCAGGGGGCCTATTTTTAGTTTTTTTGTCCCACTGCTTCTTCCTCTACTGTGCTGAGATGTTTCCAGGAGTTCACATCTGGCATCCCAAGTGCTGTGGTTCTGGTGACCTTGGTAACCCTTCCAGATTTCCCACATGGTGGATTAACCATTGTTCTACACTGTGTTTGTGAGTGAAGGAGACGATAAGCTCAAAACGAGACCCCTGGGAAACATACCTGATAACCTAGAACCGTTCCACCAGCACCAAGAACAGCTCGGACTGGATTTGAAATGGACGGGACAAGTTTAGGCCACATCAGTGTTCAGACACTCTTCCATCAGAGAATTGGTCAGGTGGTCCAGATTTGGTGGAGGCCTTCCCTGGCACAGTCCCGAGGTGAATTCCCTGTAGACTGGGATTTTATCCACTGCTGGTAGACCCGTATGACCGTATGCTTCCATACACCTGCAGATTCAGCTACTTCCTTACACTATGGTCTTTGGCCACGCCCACATGTAGTCCCTCCTTTTAGCCAATCAATGACATCTGCTCTGTAGCACCTCTTCCCAATCTATGGATCCCTGCTTTCACACCCCACAGGTATTTATAGCCCCATCATCCTCATGCACCACCATCTGGAGTTGATTGAAAGCTACAGAGAAAACACCAAGCTCCTAACAACCACCTGGGAGACCCGGTAGACCTGCCAACCCCATCAGATAAACAGCACTTAGAGCTTTCATCTCTGAGAGAGAAGAGAACATCAAGATGCCCTCCTGTGGTTAGCCCTGACTAGCCCTGACCCTGTCACATGACATTGTTAAACCAATGAAATGCACGGCATGAGTTTTGACACGGGTGTGAGCCACTGGCACATGTAATGTTGTTGGTGAGTGAACGTTTTAAATAGCTAATCCTGAAAAGAGGACTAATAGGCGTCTGTCCAGGTATGGCGCCGGACGGAGGACTGGGAGTTGGAAAAACGGACTGCCCAATCTAAAACCGGACGCGTGGCTACCCTAGGCATCAGTGTGTATGTCCGTGTGTCTGCCCTGTGATGGACTGGCAACCAGGGCGTCTCCTGCCCTGTGAAATGAGGGCTGGGATAGACTCCAGCGACCGAGAAGCAGAGATGGGCATTTGAGTTAGCGACTCGAGTTCGAGTCGCACTTGAGTGGAATATAAACAGACTTCAGACTTGACTTGTAACTCATCTATAATGACTCGGACTCGGTCCAAAACAACACACGAACATCAAGTTTCTTTCCATTACCATCCGGGCACGGTGTGCGGAAGTGACAGGAAAATAATCCCTTTGTTTATGTGTACTTTATTTTGTTGATTTGGGACACGCTCCACGGACACGGACCAATCACAACATCCGACTTCAGCGCGTGCGCGATATCAGTGAGCGGCGCCAAGTGTAAACACAACGCTGTAGCATGGCTTCGGTGCGCGCGCCGTACGTGGTAGCCATTGGTTACAGGGAATTCAAAATCCTAGCCTATAACAGAAGAGTGGCGACGTGCAGAGAGTGTGGGACAAATTACAGACACTGGATCGACCACATCAAACTTCATACGGCTTCTGAACACACACCCGGATAGGTTTGTGCTAGCCGTTTAGCCGCTTAGCTGTTTAGCCATCATTCCAGCTATATAACATACAGTGTTAACCCCTGAAGCTGGCCGGAAACAGGAAGTGTTTGAGGCAGAGTATGGTGCCGAAACAGGAAGTGATACTGCTTGTGGTTTGTTCTGTTTGAGAGTTGTAGAGCATGGAATTTTTTGTGAGTGAATATTGTAAGGAAATATGGAGCAAAAATACAATAAATACAGTTGTGTTTTGCACACTAAGTTAATCTGTTGTGTTTTTTAATCTACACTTTTTTTTAATGCTACAGTTTCTATATATGCTTTGTGTAAATTGACTTAAGACGTGACTTGGACTCTAGCCTAAAGACTCGTGACTTGACTTGGACTTGTATTTTATGACTTGCGGCCATCTCTGCCTAGAAGGATGAATGAATGAATGCTTTGTCATTGTGCATTGTACTTGTACACTTGCGCAACGAAATTGGAATACAACCCCCCATCTCGGTTCAGCAGGCAGCAATAAAATAACATTACTATATACAAATATAAATATGAGAATATAAAAAACGATACTTAAACAACACAGAAGCAGAACCGTAGCTATTGCACATGTCCTATTTGAATTAGGTTACTTTAAAGTTACACATGTCCCATTTAAAATGAAAAAAATAAAATTACAGATTGAATGATGCATGCTGTATCACATGTTTGTTTTTAACAGAGCTATCAATCAATCAATCAATGTTTATTTCTATAGCGCTATTTACAACAGATGTTGTCACAGAGCATCTTTACAAAGAATCTGGTGTTCGAGCCCCCAATGAGCAAGCCGAGGGCCACAGTGGCAAGGAAAAACTCCCTTAGTTAGGAAGGAAGAAACCTCGAGAGGAAGCAAGACTCCTCCTCAGGTCAACACCAGATACAGGACAGCACAATAAAGGAGAGTATAGTGTCTGATTAGTTTGTAATTATGTTGGTGGGTCATAAGATGGGTCAGCAGGACGCAGGCCAAGCTTCCACAGTGCAGGACAGCCAGGAGCTCTGTGGTGGTTAAAGGCGAGCAGTGACTCCCAGTCTAACCAGCTATAGCCCTGTTATAAAAACAGCTCCGGATGTGATTTATGTTGAACATGCTGATTATCATCCCTAAATTTGGATAAAATTCCCCACACTGCGGGATTTCTCCACACGTATGTATTGACTATGGACTGCAGTTCATCGTGGTGGCTCCAGGGGGACAGCAGGGGGACAGCAGACCTCTGCATATGTGACCCCATAGTGACCCAACTGTTGGGAATTGCGTTTGAAAATCAGTGGTGTTCCTGTTTAGTAATCTCAAACCGGCTTCTGGTTGCAGAGTAATCCTATCCTGCACATCATTCCTGCTCGGGCCACGCCTCAGGAAGGGCTCGTTAATTAGCTGATTAGTTGGATCGGATCGGGAGTTCTGGAGCAGGAGAAACAGCTAAGTAAGCAGGGCAAGTGTACGGCGCGCTCCCAAAACCGCATCTGCTAAAAGCCTACCTTGGAGTGATGCCACAGAAGAACCACCACTGGGTCCATTAAGAACACATTAACAGCTGTTTAACGGGATACTGCAGGAATAGTAGGATACGGATGGTTGCCGTAGTAATCGCTTGGGCATCATGGTCAGTAATGGCACTGGTGATGCTTTGGCTCATAACTCACCGATCGATGAGTTCTGTTATGAATGTGTGTTTGTGCTGATGTGGTTCTTCTCGGATCAACACCAAATCAGCTGATCTAGAATCGGCTGAGAAGCTCTGAGGGAATTCCTTAAAGGGTAAAGGGGGTGAAATTTTATTCACAGCTCCGGCATTTGTCTGGTTTTATGCTCCCGAGAAAGTCAGAATACATTTAGACGTGACTTAAAGGGTGCATTAAAGAGTGAAGTATGAAAACTACCTTCTGATTGGCTGTCCTACGCTGTGCTACGTTCAGCCCGAATAGACCAAACTGCTATAACATCAGCTGTTTCTCTGTGTACTGTATTACCCTGTTCTTCAATGGTCAGGACCCCCACAGGACCACCACAGAGCAGGTATGATGTGGGTGGTGGATCATTCTCAGCACTGCAGTGACACTGACGTGGTGGTGGTGTGTTAGTGTGGGTGGTGCTGGTGTGAGTGGGTCAGACCCAGCAGTGCTGCTGGACACCTCAGTGTCACTGCTGGACCGAGAATCGTCCATCAACCGAAACTATCCAGCACAACAGCGTCCTGTGGGCAGCGTCCTGTGGGCAGCGTCCTGTGGGCAGTGTCCTGTGGACAGTGTCCTCTGGGCAGTGTCCTGTGGGCAGCGTCCTGTGGGCAGTGTCCTGTGAGCAGTGAGCAGTGTCCAGTGGGCAGCGTCCTGTGGGCAGCATCCTCTGGGCAGTGTCCTGTGGGCAGCGTCCTGTGGGTAAGGTCATGTGGACAGCGTCCTGTGCCCACTGATGAAGGACTAGAGGATGACCAACACTGCACTGTGCAGCAGCAGATGAGCTATCGTCTCTGACTGTCCATCTACAAGGTGGACCAGCGAGGTAGGAGTGTCTAATAGAGTGGACAGTGAGTGGACACAAGCTCTGAATTTGGGCACATATGAGAAGAACCAAATCATTAGAGAGACCCATCAGACTCGGAACAGCTGATGGTGAAGGACGAATAGAACGACCAGCTACAGCTGTGGATGGAGACAACCAGAAGCTTCAAGGCCCAAACGCTCTGAAGGAGTCAAATGAGCATCCGCTGAAACGTTCAGTGAGGGAGCTATCGGCAGTTCTCCAAGGAACCCTTATGGTACGTTTAAGCACAGGACCAGGCAAGCCTATGATCGCTCCAGCTCCGTGGTCCTTCGGCATGTACGCTCGGAGAATCTGAGTGTGAGTTCGAGCTTTCTAAGGACGTCTGAGATGAATCCGTCTGCATGGGTGTGAGCCGTGGCCACGGGAAGTGAGACGGAGGGTGGAGTCCCGCGTGGGTGGTTCTCTGGAAGCCTGTGTTTAAGGCCCAAAATAGAAGTTTTAGTAGATGACCGTGTCTCTATAGCATGCAATTAAAGTCTCCATACCTACTGAAGTGTCTCGCCGCAGTGCACATTCCATCAGGAACCATATGCCATTCAGTTCAGCCTGGCAAACAAAGGCCTTTTTTTTTAAGTGGGGTGAAGCAAACAGGAAAACTGAGCGGGAAGAAATGCGGAATCACACCTCCTCCGTCGCCCTCCAGTGAAATGTACATTAATGGCAGGCCTGCTGGGGAGGACTGGTGCTTGGGGTTTGCCGCGGGGTTTGGCGTGGGGTCAGAAGAGGAATGGTGGAGTGTTCAGTCGGGTATTTCCATAGGGATACTGGGACAGTTCTCCTCCTCATCCCTAATGTAAATGTAGCGATGAGGCTAATGCAGCCCACCAGTTAGCATGGAAGTCTGGGGTTGAGATGTAAACCCAGTGAACCAAACTGGACTTGGTGTGAAATGCTGGGCAGAGGGTTTTAAGGTAAGCTGAGACGCTGGTGCTGTCGTCCCGCCGCTGCACCCGATCACTCAGTTGACAGTGGAGTGGAGTGCCAATTAAATGTTGCGTCCCGTGTTGGTTTAAGCCCGCCTCCCATCCTTTATTTTTTTTTTATTTCTGAAAGGTGGCAACCCCACCCAGGTCTGTGTTACCTTCTGGTTCTCTCCTTTTAGCCAGGCTGTAGTAGTCAGGTGCCGGAGTCGCTGCCACACCCTGGGTACGTTCATTCCGGTGTTCCGTAATTAGTCCCAAACAGAGCTAAAGCTTAGCGAGCTAATGGCTGCTCTCCGGTCCGGCTTGATACTGAGGTTTTCCTGCTACCTGCCCCTAACCGGTTGCCTACCCACCCAAACAGACATTGATGGAAGGTTGGCACGTTTTCCTGCTACCTGGTTCTGGCACAGCTGCTTACCTGCCCAGCCTAACCAGGCCTCCTCGCTGCAGACTGATGTTTCCGCTGTCGGACTGTTATTCCACGGTTATATGTTCATTAGCTTCATCGTCACCACTATAACGAGATCAGCATAATTAGATACTCAGCTGATGTTACCTCAAACAATTTCAAAACGTAGTTTGGGCCAGAGGAGGAGGACGGGTCCCCCTGTGTGTGGGAGTTCTTCCTTGCTACCGTCACCTTCAGCTTGCTCACCAGGAGCTGTGAGACAGCGTCAGTTGTAAAAAGCTCTATATAAATAAATTAGATTTGATCTCAGCTCACTGTTTAAGGTGGTAGTACCTTCAGGCTCCTGCAGATGGCGCTGCACGAGGATGATGGTGCTATAAATCCCTGTGGGGTGTGAGTGACGGGATCCATAGATTGGGAAGAGGTGCTACAGTGCAGGGAATGTCTCGTTCCATGTGTGGTAAACGGCTCCAGAGCAGATGTTAATGATTGGCTAAAAGGAGGGACTGCGTGTGGGCGTGGCCAAAGACCATAGTGTGAAGGAAGTAGCTGAATCTGCAGGTGTATGGAAGCGTACGGTCATACGGGTCTACCAGCAGTGGGAAAATCCCAGTCTACAGGGAATTCTCCTCGGAATGGTGCCAGGGAAGGCATCCACCAAATCTGGACCACCTGCCCAGTTCTTTGACGTAAGAGTGTCTGAACACTGATGTGGCCACATCCAGTCTCAGCTGTTGTAGATGCTGGTGGAGGTGTTAATGAATATTGGGTATGTTGTGTTTGTCTGATGAGTGTGTATATGGAATGTTGATGATGGAACATCCGTTGGGGACTAGTTTGTCCTACAGTGCCCTGCATGTATCCCTCCACCACCACCGAACACCTTTGGGAAAATAATTAAAGGTGCGGTATGCGATTCTGGAGATCGACTAATACTTGCACTCAACAGTAAAACAAATCCGCCCCTCCCCTTAGTGGTCCTTACGAAGCTCTGCCCTCTCTCCACATTCATGAACACACACACATCTGTGTTCCAGTGTAGGTCCACAATGCTATGACCCTGAATGACCTTCAAGCGACCTACAACATGTAAAGTAATGGTAGCAGCTTTGTCCGATTACTGCTTAACACCCCAGTGAGTTTTCATCCACAGCAGTCCTTTTCCCGCCATCATGGAAGTGAGAAAGGGACATAACGCGATAAGTCCAGGCAGTCATGTTGCATAATCAACCTATCACATAACTCCACACGCAGCGCCGGGGGCAAATGGCTGGTCCGGCGGACCGCACCGGAGTTGGCTGGGATGGAACCTCAGACCACTGACTTCAGGAGGACCAGAGATCAGTTCTCTGGACAGCTTCCCGGCTGGAAACGGCTTTCCGAGTTGACCACATGCAGCAGAAACTGAGTAACCCCTTCGTCCCTCACCACTGTCCATGAAGCGGGGCCTGCCAGCTTCCTGTTCCGGTTTCCTAGTTCAGGGAAATAGGAACGGGAAGCCATCTTCAGCCTCGTCAGCTCTCGGAGGTCTCTTCACTGTTCCTACCTGCCCACCTTCTCCATCTTCCCCTGATCCAAGAACTCTGTCTCTGTTTCTTTGTCTCTGGTATTCAGATCCTCTCCTCTGTTGCTTGGTCATCTTTCCTTCTTGTGTCTAGTTCTAGCTCCTAGCCCCTCCAGTTCCAGACTTTGGCCCCTCCAGTTCTAGCCCCTCCCCTTTCCCCTGTCTGTGTACATAACGTCTATTTCCCGTGTCCAGATCCAGGGCTTTGCATGAGCACATGGCTGGTTTGTGTTTCTGTGTCCTCTATCACACCATTCATCTTACTAATACAAACACAAACTCAATGAAAAACTATTAAAGGTGCAGTATGCGATTCTGGAGCATGACTAACAACTGAACTTGACAGCAAAACAAATCAGGATGCAGAATTGCATGCTACACCTTTAATAGTTTTCCCTTCCTTCACTGTACGTGCCAATACTATGACACCACGTTAGAGAGAACCATGACTAAGAGCCCACTGGTAGTACGGTAACTATCGGTAACAAGATTATGGGTCGCTCCAGGTTGCTGCCACGAAGCTAATCAGGTGCTATCACAAACATTAGCAAACGGGACAAAACAACAGCATACTGACACCGGAATTTTTTACATTCCACCCCTGGAACTGAGATCTAGTGCACCATGAGGAGATACTCGTTCACTGAATTTGGCTAATAGTGGATTACGAATCGCTTACTGCACCTTTAATGTGCCCTCAAAAGCAAAGGGAACTGCAATAACCCTGGGTTAAAAAACTGTGAGCCATTAACATCTTGATGATGTCACCACATGACATGAGCGGGATTCCCTGCTAGACTCTCCTACACGCTTTCCGACCCAGCTTCACGGACATAATTCAGGACGTATGGTGGTGGTGCTTCTGTTTTTAGCCGCGTGACACGTTTTTATTCCTGTTTGTTATTGATAACTAAGGCTACGGTGTCTGTTCCTGTTCCACAGACCCTCCTCCACTCTTCACAGACTCTGGTGGGACGCATTTCAAGGACTGCTTCCAGAAAAACCCACCAATTTCATACACCATCTCCACTCAGGAGGCCTGTTATTTATTTATCTGTTTTGGACTGCGGTCAGCGGCCAGATTTAGAAGCATGCATGATCACGACAGAGTGGGACACGATTCCCTTCGGAGATTCCACATCCAGGGAGCGAAGGGCTTGGGCACAGTCTCCTACATGGAATGGGAAACCTGTAATCCATACAGGTCCATAAGTGGGCAATGTGATTGCCTCCACGAGGGAATACAGGCGTTGAAACTGGGGCATGCAGTGCAGTACAGTACAGGAGAACGGGTGGGCTTTACTCCTGCTCGTCCTAAACACACCCGTCTTCAGGCAAGCTCCGCCTACTGCTCAAGGATTGGCCAGTAGTTCCTACTCACAAAGCGTGCTAGTGTGTGCGCACCGCTAGCCAATCCCAGAGCAGGAGGCATCCAATCGTAGCAAAGGGGGCGGGATAATCTGAGCCAATCCCAACATTGGCTTGCCGGAATACGGGTGGGTTTGGGCAAAATCCCGCCCCCCCCACACGCACACAGTCGCTCTCTCTCTCGCACGCGCGCCCACAACACAGCAAACGCGGCGCGTGCGTGCAGGTAGACCAGCAGGGCTTTGAGCTGCGCATCGCTTGCACGAGACGCACACTCACACGGAGTCCGCGCGACCTCCCGCGAGAGACGGAGCCAACTTTTCCCCGACGACTCTCCGCGTCTCTTAAGGTCAGTGCGCTTCGGAGGCGTGAAGTTCGGCAGAACCCCGGGGTTCTGTTTTGTGCCACCAGGAAGTCTGTTGTAGTCCCTGAATGAAGGATTGCCGGCTGATATCGCGCGCGCGTTAAAGCCACGATGGGAGGACGTTTTTGAAGTACCTTGTGCACGAGCTCAAGCCCACCTACAGATAGGGGATGGAGTAGGTGGTGACCAAAGCGATGGGGCTTTAGTTGTAGGAAGTGCTGGAGTAAACGCGAGGAAGTGCTATTGACTTCTTACTGGAGTGAATGGGACCAGTACTAACCCATGGCACTACAAATGGTATGATCCAATTAGGACCCCACCATGTGCTTCTGGAGTTGTTTTCCTTTTACATTATGATGTCAATGCATCAAGAAAAACCCACCAAACCCACCAGGAACCGATAGAAACAGTGAAAGGTGTCTATGGGTTTTGGACTTCCAAATGGTATCGATACCAAATGGTATTGCATGAGTGTCAGTATTATCAGTATTGTGATGTAGTATTGCTAATATGATACACCAGCAACAATAACACCTATTGATCTGAATGGTAGCAGTGATGCTATTGGTGTGAATGGTAATGGTAATGGTATGTTGATATCTTCTGCCGTTGGACACAACTCTGCTTTCACGTGCTATTCTGGTTGATGCTACCTTTTTGGCTCTATGTAGAATCACATAGAACACATCATCCACCAGTCTATTGTAAATGGTTCTGTATAGCAATGAATGGTGTCTATGGGTATATTCTTCAGTAGTGGTGACACAAATTGACACAAATGGTATCGGTACCAAATGGTATGGCGTGCAGTGTCAGTTATATCATTACTGTGATGTAGTATTGGTTATACGGTATAGGACCAATAATAACATCCCTATTGATCTGAATGGTAACCATGATGTTACTGGTGTGAATGGTATGCAGATGTCTTCTGGCTTGTTTAAGGATTTGTTATTAGTTACCATGGCTTAACAAGTGCGCTTGCATACAGTTCTTGTAAGTGGTTCCATATAGCACCAAGAAGGCTTCTGTTGTTATACTTTCAAGCTTGTGACCATAGAAAAAATGTTTTTCGTTCTATGTAGAATCAGATACAATGCATTCTGCGTCAGTCTGTTGTTTATGGTTCTGTATAGCGATGAATGGTGTCTATGGGTGCTTTGTCTTCCAGCAGTGGTGCTATTGATACAAATGGTATTAATACTAAATGGTATTGCTTGCAGTGTCAGTAATATCACTACTGTGATGTAGTATTGCTAATATGATACACCAGCAACAATAACACCTATTGATCTGAATGGTAACTCTGATGCTACTGGAGTGAATGGTAATGATATGCTGAAATCTTCTTGCTTGTTGACGAAATTTGTAATTGTTTACTACTGCCTCACAGCTGTGCTTTTAACCAAACACATGCCACAGGTACACTCTTAAAACAGATGGTTCTTTAGGTGTTCTATAGTATTTAGAACCACAAGTTCAATATGGAACCAATTCATGCTTAAATGGTTCTTTGCATGCTGAAATGGCTCTTCAGATTCATGGAGATTAATCTATTGTACATGGTTCTCTATAGAACCCAAAAGGGTTCTGCTTGTTAAGATGGTAAGTTTGTAACCACAGAAGAACCCTTTTTGGATCTATGTAAAACCCCTTTTTGAAAAGGTTCTATAAGGAGCCATGCACGGCAGATTGGAGGAGGATCTGCTGAATATGGTTTCCTAGTGTGCTATACATACATGGTTTCTATATGGTTCTAGATTCTGCTTGTGCTGTTATAATGTCAAACTTGTAAACATGGAACCCTTTTTGGTTCTATGAAAACCACAATACTCCATTAATTGGTTTAAGCTTGGTGAAGAGGTTTTATGTAGAACTTAATGTGAATAATTTTCATATACTGATATATGTATATATACACACTTACCAGTATATGACAATTATTCACATGAAGTTCTACATATATAGAAGAACCCTTGGAGAACCATCTTTTTTAAGAGCTTGTTTCTGGTTCTGATGGTGCAGGTGCCAGTGTTGTTGCTTGTTTCTGCCAGAGAGGAATGTTCTCCTGTGGGAAAGACCTGATTCTGGTGCTGGATGTGATGGGTACTAGTGCTGGATGTGATGGGTGCTGGTGCTGGATGAGATGGGTACTGGTGCTGGATGTGATGGGTGCTGGTGCTGGATGAGATGGGTACTAGTGCTGGATGAGATGGGTGCTGGTGCTGGATGAGATGGGTACTGGTGCTGGATGTGATGGGTGCTGGTGCTGGATGAGATGGGTACCGGTGCTGGATGTGATGGGTACTGGTGCTGGATGAGATGGGTACTGGTGCTGGATGTGATGGTACTGGTGCTGGATGTGATGGATACCGGTGCTGGATGTGATGGATACCGGTGCTGGATGTGATGGATACCGGTGCTGGATGTGATGGATACCAGTGCTGGATGTGATGGTGGGTACCGGTGCTGGATGTGATGGTGGGTACTGGTGCTGGATGAGATGGGTACTGGTGCTGGATGAGATGGGTACCGGTGCTGGATGTGATGGGTACCGGTGCTGGATGAGATGGGTACTGGTGCTGGTTGTGATGTGTGCTGATGCTGGATGCGTTGGGTACTGGTGCTGGATGTGATGGGTACCGGTGCTGGTTGTGATGTGTGCTGATGCTGGATGAGATGGGTACTGGTGCTGGTTGTGATGGGTGCAGGTGCTGGATGTGATGGGTACCGGTGCTGGTTGTGATGGGTGCCAGTGCTGGATGTGATGGGTGCCGGTGCTGGATGTGATGGGTACCGGTGCTGGATGTGATGGGTACCGGTGCTGGATGTGATGGGCACCGGTGCTGGATGTGATGGGCACCGGTGCTAGTTGTGATGTGCGCTGGTGCTGGATGAGATGCGTACTTGTGCTGGATGAGATGGGTGCTGGTGCTGGATGTGATGGGTACCGGTGCTGGATGTGATGGGTACCGGTGCTGGATGTGATGGGCACCGGTGCTAGTTGTGATGTGCGCTGGTGCTGGATGAGATGGTGTACTGTGATGGGTACCGCTGGGTTGTGAGATGATGTGATGCTGATGCTGGTGAGATGGGTACCGGTGCTGGATGTGATGGGTACCGGTGCTGGATGTGATGGGCACCGGTGCTGGTTGTGATGTGCGCTGGTGCTGGTTGTGATGTGCGCTGGTGCTGGATGAGATGGGTACTGGTGCTGGATGAGATGCGTACTTGTGCTGGATGAGATGGGTATTGGTGCTGGATGTGATGGGTACCGGTGCTGGATGAGATGGGTATTGGTGCTGGATGTGATGGGCACCGGTGCTGGTTGTGATGTGCGCTGGTGCTGGTTGTGATGTGCGCTTGTGCTGGATGAGATGGGTACTGGTGCTGGATGAGATGGGTACTGGTGCTGGATGTGATGGGTACTGGTGCTGGTGCTGTAGTAGAGGGTGTATTGGTATGTAGGCAGAGAGTGTCTGTGTAGTGAAGTAAGTGCTGGTAAGTGGTTTGTGTTGTGTTGGATAGACAGATTGCTAGTACTCAATGAAGCACATGCCATTTCCCTTTCTCCCTCTCTCCCTCACTCTATCCTTCACTCTCTCCCTCACTCTTACACACATGCACACACTCTATTTCTCTCGAACACACTTTTTTGCTTACTCTCACACTCTCTCTCTCTCACACACACATACACACACTCTCTCTCTCTCTCTCTCTCTCACACATACTCTCACTCTCTCACTCACACATACACTCACTCTCACTCTCTCTCTGTCTTTCTCACACACACAATCTATTTGTCTCTCTAACAATATCAACTTAACTTTTAATAATCAATTTCTCCTTCTCTCTTTCTCTCTCTCTCTCGCTCTCTCTCTTATTCTCTCTCTCCCTCTCTCTCTCTCTCTCGTGTGAAGGACTTTGTCCTGGCCTTGTGTTCTGTTGCAGATGCAGTTGAATGTGCAGTGGGAGCTGAAGGCACAGCAGGCAGCAGGTCTTTTTAAAGCAGGTGAAGAAGAGCAGCTCTGAGAGTTAGAGAGAGAGAGAGAGAGATTAGAAGGAGACACAGAGAGAGAGAGTTAGAGAGAGAGAGTTAGTGAGAGAGAGTTAGTGAGAGAGAGAGAGAGAGAGAGAGAGTGTAGAAGGAGACACAGAGAGAGAGAGTTAGTGAGAGAGAGTTAGAGAGAGAGAGAGTTAGAGAGAGAGAGAGTTAGAGAGAGAGAGAGAGAAAGAGAGAGAGAGAGAGTAGAAGGAGAGAGAGAGTTAGAGAGAGTTAGAGTTAGAGAGAGAGAGAGTAGAAGGAGAGAGAGTTAGAGAGAGACTTTCTCAGCTGCAGATGCCACTTTCTTGTGTGATTTATCAGATGACAGTGTGAGAAATCCGGGGCGCTAACGAGGCCCTGTCACGGCGTGGCGAGGCTGCAACACGCGCACATACGAGCGGCTCCTCTCCCTCGCAGCCCCTCTCCCTCGCAGCCCCTCTCCCTCGCAGCCCCTCTCCCTCGCAGCCCCTCAGACTTACCGTCCCTGGAGCGGGGAAGCAGGAGGACCGCTGGAGCAAGGTGCTGGTTGGTGCTGATCGTTTGCAAATGCCGTAATTAATAGGATGTCCGTTCTCCAATGTCAAGATTTCATGATGCGTTGCTCCACCCCTCCTGGCGAGGTGTTTACATACGACATCAGAGAACCTCACTGCAGTAACAGCCTCTACTTATCTGGGAAGGCTTTGCGGTGGATGTTAGAACAAGTTGATGGCATTCAGCATATAGAAGAGCATTATGTGAAGTCGCGTAGTGAGCTTGGATGATCAGCTGTGAACACTCCACCTCATCCTAAAGGTATCGGATAGAGTTTCATCACTCCAGAGAACCAGTTCAACCAGTTCAGACCGGTGCTCCATCCTCTGTACTGACTGTCTCAGACTGGTGCTCCATCCTCTGTACTGACTGTCTCAGACTGGTGCTCCATCCTCTGTACTGACTGTCTCAGACTGGAGCTCCATCCTTTGTACTGACCGTCTCAGACTGGTGCTCCATCCTCTGTACTGACTGTCTCAGACTGGTGCTCCCTCCTCTGTAAATGACGTCTCAGAATGGTGCTCCATTCTCTGTATGACTGTCTCATGACTGGTTTGCTCCATCCTCTGTACTGACCGTCTCAGACTGGTGCTGCATCCTCTGTACTGACTGTCTCAGACTGGAGCAGCCTCTCTGTATCTGACCGTCTCAGACGGTGGAGCTCCATCCTCTGTACTGACTGCATTCAGACTGGTGAAGATCCTCTGTACTGACTGTCTCAGACTGAGCTCCATCCTCTGTACTGACCGTCTCAGACTGGTGCTCCATCCTCTGTAACTGACCGTCTCAGATAGGTTTTCATCAATCCTCTGTACCAGTTCAACCGTCTCAGACCAGTGCTCCATCCTCTGTACTGAACGTCTTGAC
>JAMWET010007419.1:0-22500 GCA_024036415.1 Prochilodus magdalenae | reverse complement strand
CATGCCTGGCAGCGTGCGAATGTGATATCTCTCCAGTTTGGTTTAAAATGCCGCGCTTCCTGAGGCACCTGGCTGTGATTGTAATAAGGAGTGCGGGGTTGAAGTGAAGGCGCTCTCGACGCCAGCCGTGCTGTTCGTGCATTAATGAGTGGGGTTGTGTGAGCGGTAAATCTGAGGGAAGGCGCGGAGAGAAGTGTGGAATCTCCGGGGTAAACTCCGGGTGTCTCACGCGGCTGGCGGAGATTGGAAAGCTGGTTGTTTGTTATGCAGATGCCGAGTGTAATCCGGAGAAATGGAGAACAGGATATTTCATTATTTGACTTGTTATGCAACACATCAAAGCGGCACTCCGAGGCCCTTCACGCCGTCCTCAGATCTGTTCACACAGCGTCTCCAGTCTCGTTCACCTGTGAGAGCGAGAGCGTACCGCTCCCAGCGACGGTAGAGGTGTTAACCCCCCAAAAGCGACTGTAATTATTATTATTTTTAATGATGATGATATATAATTAGGGATGACCCCAGTCTGAGACCCTGGAGAGCACTGAATATCAGATAGAGAGACTGAACCTGATCTGATTCAGAATCTAATCTAGCCCGAAATGTCACCGCAGCCTGCAGAGAGAGACCGGAATACAAATAGCTGCGGTTCTGTATAATCATGCTGGATTAGATGTCGGCCTGGTTTTGGTTAACACTTGGTGCTATTATTATTATTATTATTATTATTGTTATTATTATTAGATTTGGTGCATTGGTTAGATCTGTCACCTCACAGCCAGATGGGCCTGGGTTTGATTCTTGAGGCTGGGGCGCCCGGGGCCTGGAGTCCGTACAGTCGTGTCTGTGTGGGTTTCCTCTTTTGGGTGCTCCGGTGTCCTCCCACAGTCCAAATACATACGGTCAGCTGAAGTGGAGATGCTAAACTATTCACACACTAGACTGAATAATTCATAACATATACTAATACTAATTCATTACTGACTGAATAATAGTAGATACTGAATCATTCATAATAGATACCATGAATAATTCATAGTGGATACTGAATAATTCATAGTGGATACCGAATAGTTCAAAGTAGATACTGAATAACTCATTGTGGATACTGAATAATTCATTGTGGATACTGAATAATTCATTGTGGATACTGAATAATTCATTGTGGATACTGAATAATTCATAGTGGATACTGAATAATTCGTAGTAGCGACTGAATAATTCATAGTGGATACTGAATAATTTGTAGTAGATACTGAATAATTCATAGTAGATACTGAATAATTCATAGTGGATACTGAATAATTCATAGTGGATACTGAATAATTCATAGTGGATACTGACTAATTTGTAGTGGATACTGACTAATTTGTAGTGGATACTGAATAATTCATAGTGGATACTGAATAATTCATAGTGGATACTGAATAATTTGTAGTGGATACTGAATAATTCATAGTAGATACTGAATAATTAATAGTAGATACTGAATAATTCGTAGTAGGTATTGAATAATTCATAGTAGATACTGAATAATTCGTAGTAGATACTGAATAATTCGTAGTAGGTACTGAATAATTAATAGTAGATACTGAATAATTTGTAGTGGATACTGAATAATTTGTAGTGGATACTGAATAATTCATAGTAGATACCGTATTAAGATCAATGACTCAGTAAGACAGCTGGATGTTGAGAGGTTAACTCAGATGAACCCTTTTCCTTCATTATCTGTGTAGATAAGCCCAGTTCTATTAACGTCTACAAGCTGAACCCCTGATTAATTCCATTCGGTCACTAGTGTGTGATGGTGCCACGAGGCTGTCGGTGGTCCGGTGTGTAAACAGCCTGGCAGAGGGCTTGGCTGCGGCCCCAGAGCTGTTGGCAGATCGAACTGGGCCACATTGTCGTCTTATGCTGCCTGATTTATAGGGGGCCAGTGGAACAGTGCTGGGGTTTATTGGGACGGACTGAAGACAGTTAAATGGTGGCCTTGTGGCAGAGCGAGCAGGAGAGCGAGCCTCAAAAATAACCCGGAGGTACTGTAGGCCGCTCGTGAACGCTCGGCTGCCACAGCAGACAGGCTTTAATGGTCAGCTCGTAAAAGCCAGCAATCAGCAGCACATTGGTTACCTGTCATAGTGTTCGAATCAGAGACGGTGATTTAGTGCTAGGCTCTTTCCCAGCTGTTTTAAACTCACCACAGAACATCTGGATGTGCTACATTCTCACTGCAGGGCTGATAGGAGTGGACACTGATCGGTCTGCGAGCGCAGTTGTGTAACGCTATCTGAAGCTGGTTTATCTCACTCGGGTTTCAGTGAATTGTGAATATGCAGTGCTCTAAGCACCGCTGCATGTTCGTCTCTCACTTATTCATGAGCAGAGGAGACGAGGATCCTGTTCTTGTTGGCAGGGAGTGATTTTGTTCAGATACATGAAAAGGAATTCCAGTGGCGCAGTGGGTAGTGTTGTCGCCTCACAGCAACAAGGGTCTGGATTTGATTCCAGGCTGGGACATGGGTCCTTTGGGTGGGGTGTGTGCATGTTCTCTCCGTGTCTGTGTGGCGTTCATCTGGGTGCTACGGTTTCCTCCCATAGTCCAAATACATGTGGTCAGGCGAACTGGTGGAAGCCCCCCCCACACTCCTGCCCATGCTGAATGGACATGAGGTGTGGACATTTGGACATGAGGCGTGGACGTTTGGACATGAGGGGTGGACGTTTGGACATGAGGGGTGGACGTTTGGACATGAGGGGTGGACGTTTGGACATGGGGGGGTGGTGTTTGGACATGAGGCGTGGATGTTTGGACATGAGGGGTGGGTATTTGGACATGAGGGGTGGACGTTTGGACATGGGGGGTGGTGTTTGGACATGAGGCGTGGACGTTTGGACACGAGGCGTGGACGTTTGGACACGAGGCGTGGACGTTTGGACATGGGGGGTGGTGTTTGGACATGAGGCATGGACGTTTGGACATGAGGGGTGGACGTTTGGACACGAGGGGTGGACGTTTGGACATGAGGCGTGGACGTTTGGACATGGGGGGTGGACGTTTGGACATGAGGCGTGGACGTTTGGACACGGGGGGTGGACGTTTGGACATGAGGCGTGGACGTTTGGACATGGGGGGGTGGACGTTTGGACATGAGGGGTGGGTATTTGGACATGAGGGGTGGACGTTTGGACATGGGGGGTGGTGTTTGGACATGGGGGGGTGGTGTTTGGACATGAGCCGTGGACGTTTGGACATGAGGGGTGGGTATTTGGACATGAGGCGTGGACGTTTGGACATGGGGGGTGGTGTTTGGACATGAGGCGTGGACGTTTGGACATGAGGGGTGGACGTTTGGACATGAGGCGTGGACGTTTGGACATGAGGCGTGGACGTTTGGACATGAGGCGTGGACGTTTGGACATGGGGGGTGGGTATTTGGACATGAGGCGTGGACGTTTAGACATGAGGCGGTACATACTTTAGTACTGTTACTCTCCATACTTAAGTACATCTGAAGGTACGTACTTTAGTACTGGCACTCTCCATACTTAAGTACATCTGAAGGTATATACTTTAGTACTCTCCATACTTAAGTACATCTGAAGGTATGTACTTTAGTACTGTTACTCTCCATACTTAAGTACATCTGAAGGTACATACTTTAGTACTGTTACTCCAGTGGAGGTCTAAAGGGAGGAGTCTCTACTGACACTGGAGGAGTATTGGGTATTTTGGGTACGTCATCAGAGTCACCTGACTCGTCCACCACTATCAGACGGGCAGAAGTAGATGCAGTGATGTCAGTGGAGTTCTTCAGCATGTCCAGGAGATGTTATCACCTGAGACTCATGAACCCCAGTAAGAGGGACAGCAGGGCCGAGCTGTTTCACAAGTTCATCTCCCTCCCCTTTGGGTTTGCTCAGCACTGCTCGAAATGCCTCTTTGACTTCACAGGGATCCTCTAGGAGAGGGCTGCACCGATTTCACACCTCTGTCCATGTGTGTTTGTTGGTGAAGAGGACTCCTCCCTGGCTGTATCATGGCTGCTGATCACCTCTAAAGCACGAGAGGTTCATGCAGGGTCAGTGGCCTGTGCCGGTAAGAGTGAGCAGCTCTCGCTCATGGGTGATGATCTTTATATGAGACTGCCAATGACATAAATCATCACCAGTGTGTGAGGAAGCATGGAGAGTGCATCCCAAAGGTCCTTCAGAGATGATTTCCATTCATCAAAGGCCCCATATCTACTCTAATACATATATATTCACACGCATATGAACTGGAGTGGCATCCCATTCTTAATCCATAGGGTGTAATATGATGCTCCACCCTTTACAGCTGTAACAGCTCCAACTCCTCTGGGAAGTATTTCCACAAGCTGTAGGAATGTGGTTATGGGATTTTCTGACCATTCCTCCAGAAGCACATTGGTGAAGTTGGACACTGATGTTGGACGAGAAGGCCTCAGTCTCCGCTCTAACTCCCAAAGGTGTTCTATCGGGTTGAGTGCAGGCCAGTCCATTTCCTCCACCCCAAACTCCCTCATCCATGTCTTTATGGACCTTGCTCTGTGCACTGATGCCCAGTCATGTTAAAAAAGGAAGGGGCATGAAAATGTAACATCTGTAGCGACTGACTCTGTAGAAAGTTGGCGACCTCTGCGCATAATGCGCCTCAGCATCCACTGACCCTGCTCAGTCATTTTACATGGCCAGCCACTGACTGGGGTACACCACACTCACCATAGGACTGCACATGTGGCATCCCATCACGGGACCACGCTGGACTCACTGGGCTCCTGAGAGGGACCCATTCTCTCACTAATGTCTGTAGGAGCAGTTTGCATGTCTGGGTTCCTGGTTTTATACACCTGTGGCCATGTAGGTGATTGGACCACCTGAATTCAATGATTTGGATGGGGGTGTGAATACTTTTGGCAGTATATTGTGCATATATATATATATATATGTATATATATGTATATATATATATATATATATATATATATATATATATATATATTATTATTATTATTATTATTATTATTATTATTATTATTTTTTTTTTTTTTTTCGTTTTCCTGCCTTGCTTAAACAGCCTGTTTTCATTACTGTGCCTCCATAGCTAAAGTATGTGACTGTGAATGAGCTGTATATCGATTGGCTGCTCTCTATTGTGGACACACACACACACACACACACACACACACACACGGCCTAATCAGCCGTAAAATCCAACCTCCTCCTTGTATCTACACTCACTGTCCGTGTTCCCAGCTCCACTGACCCTATAGGACACTCTGTAGGTGTACAGGTCCAGACTGTAGTCCATCTGTTTCTCTGTATCCTGTATTACCCTGTTCTTCAATAGTCAGGACCCCCACAGGACCCCCACAGAGCAGGCATGATGTGGGAGGTGGATCATTCTCAGCACTGCAGTGACACTGACGTGGTGGTGGTGTGTCAGTGTGTGTCTCTCGGCCGTCACATGGAGGTCTGACTTCAGTCTCGTTTCAGCCAGCTGAAAGAAATCACCCCAGGCACCTCAGCAGTGGTCCACCCTGATATGGACTGAACCCTTGTAGCTTCTGTGAGAACTGACTTGCGGGTGGGTGCTACTGAGCAGAGCAGGCTGTGTCCACACTGCGCTGTTTATTTGGTGGAGTTAGTCAAACGGGTCATGGAGACGCCATGTGAGTCATGTGAGTTAATTCAGCTCAGGTTGCATAAGCCCAGTGCGCAGTGGAAGCTCAGATGAGTTAAAGCAGTGTGTTTTCATAAATCACTCCATTACACTCAGCATGTCGGGTTTACGGGGCTTTCTAGGCTCCTCTCCAGCTGTTATGAGTTCCATGATGACATCTGGACTCGGTGCGGAGTCCTGAGCCGAGCCGCTCTGATTCAGCCCAGTCCTATACGGGTTGAAAGGAAGCATTGAGGGGTTGGCTTCACATTTTGGGCCACAGCTGTTCAGTTATATGGCCTACTTGAGATGAATGACAGGCTTGTGTATATGAAACCCTTCTCCTCCCATACGGGGGATGTAGAACGTAAAAGCCAAGACTAATCCAGGCTTAGGGCAGGCCAAATTCTGCATGGATGTAAAAGCATGCATTGCATCCCCAGTCTGATTCCATTACAGTGCTAAGGGGAAAATCCAGTTTAGGGGGAAAAACAGGGCGTCCTGTCTTAGCAGGCTTAGAATTCCCCCTCTCCCAGTGCTCTCAGGCCTTATTCATCAGCTGATGAGGTGTATCAGGTGTGGTTAACGAGGTAGGTCGCTAACTCTGTGGAGCTGGGATCCGGACGGAAGCCAGTTTGACACCTCTGGGGCATCCTTAGCACGTTGGGTGTCCGGTAATGTTGGAAACATGATGAAGACCGAGCTAAGCAGAAGGGCTACCATCATGGATGTATCGAAATTGATGTGTGCAAGTTATGTCTGACTAGTCCTCAGTGGTTTGGTTCTGGAAATGGGTCTGGATTGGTACTCACATACAGGTGTGGTGTGCTGAAGGTGACTTTTTTTTGGTTTAAGGTGTTAAATTGACATGATTTATGCAAAATTTGGTGGTTACCATGCCAACCCTAGCCCATTGAGAGTGGGTTTGGTGTGAAATGGCTGATTGTGGAGACTCGGATGTTCTTTACAGTGGTGGAGGTGGAAGCCAGGGTTCTCCATGTCTACAACGCAAATCTAGACCTTGTATTTACTATGTAAACCAGGGTGTTTTGCATCACAACATCCTGCTCGTATCTCAGGATGTTTTAAGGAATAAGATTTCAGGCAGAAACCGATGACGGACATCAGTGCTGCGTTCAGCCCTGATCAAACGTAGCAAAATGTTTATTTAAGTGGAAACGTTTTTTGGAATTGTAGAAGCCCGATTGGGACATGATTTTTTTTAAAGAATTTTTGGAGCCTGATATATTAACAGATTCCAATAGAAAGATGTGAAAAGACATGTTGCTATATTTTAATCAGGCTGTTTTAATCCATTTAAAAAAAATCATGTCCCATATATATCATATACACAAGCCTGTCATTCATCTCAAGTAGGCCATATAACTGTACAGCTGTGACCTAAAATGTGAAGCCAACCCCATAATGCTTCCTTTCAACCCGTATAGAACTGGGCCGAATCAGAGTGGCTCGCCTCAGGACTCCGCACCGAGTCCAGATGTCATCATGGAACTCATAACAGCTGGAAGGAAGCCTAGAAAGCCCCGTTAACCCGACATATACGTGTCCCATATATAGCCAGGCCACCCTTAGCAACAACAACTGCAATCAAGTGTTTGCAGGAACCTGCAATGAGTCTTTCGCGGCGCTGTGGAGGAATTTCATCCCACTCATCTTTGCAGAATTGTTGAAATTCAGCCTCATTGGAGGGTTTTCGAACATGAACTGCCTTTTTAAGGTCATGCCACAGCATCTCAATAGGATTCAGGTCAGGGCTTTGACTAGGCCACTCCAAAGTCTTCACTTTGTTTTTCTTCAGCCATTCAGAAGTGGACCTGCTGGTGTGTTTTGGATCATTGTCCTGCTGCAGAACCCAAGTTCGTTCCAGCTTGAGGTCACGAACAGATGGCCGGACATTCTCCTTCAGGATCTTTTGGTAGACAGCGGAATTCATGGTTCCATTTATCACAGCAAGTCTTCCAGGTCCTGAAGCAGCAGAACAGCCCCAGACCATCACACTACCACCACCATACTTTACTGTAGGTATGATGTTCTTTTTCTGGAATGCGGTGTTACTTTTATGTCAGATGTAATGGGACACACACCTTCCAAACAGTTTAACTTTTGTCTCGTCGGCCCACAGAGTATTTCCCCAAAAGTCTTGAGGATCATCAAGATGTTTTCTGGTAAATTTGAGACGAGCCTTAATGTTCTTTTTGCCCAGCAGTGGTTTTCGTCTTGGCACACTGCCATGCAGGCCATTTTTGCCCAGTCTCTTTCTTATGATAGAGTCATGAACGCTGACCTTAACTGAGGCAGGCGAGGCCTGCAGTTCTTTGGCTGTTGTTGTGGGGTCTTTTGTGACCTCCTGGATGAGTCTTCACTTCGCTTTATAACCTTTTCCAGACTGATAGATCGCAATTACTTTCTTTCTCATTTATTCCTGAATTTTTTTGGATCTTGATGTCTTATCTTTTGAGTATCTTTGGTCCACTTCGCTTCGTCTCAGTAATCAGGCCTGGGTGTGGCTAGAGAAATTGAACTCAGGTGTGATAAACCACAGTTATGTTTTACCTGGGGGGCAAACACTTTTTCACACCACTGTATATATACGTCTCTGCTGATTGGATAACACTTCTGACACGTCCATCAAACCAGAGAAACCTCTGAACATCTGTTTTGAAACTCATAGCACACCATCTCAAACTGTTGCCTTGTTTAAGGGCACTTCAGTAATGTTCTGTCGGGTCAGTGAATAGAACCGGCAACTCCTCTGGTCACAAGTCTGGTTCCCTAACCCCTAAGACTCCCCCCAGTACTTTAATGCCTTGAAGCATCAGTCGTTTGGCTCCCTGCAATTCTACATTGGTGAATTCCTCTAGGTATGGCACACCAGAGCACTCCAGCAGAACCCCCTATGGAAAAGCCAGCTGTTTGTGTCCTTGTTCTAAATATCAGACCCCCTCGAACACCAAAGGTGAACGCAGACGTCCTTTTCCAACAGCCTATGTGGCTCTCAGTGTGTGCCGTTCTCTGGGACCCAGGTGATGAACTGCAGGTGCGTTACCCTGACTGTCCTTTGCGTGTGCTGGAAGGCAGCAGAGTGGCGAGGACTGAGTTTCTGTGAGGGCGTTTTGCCGGGTAAGGTACAGCCGGTACCCCTGCAGCTGGGACAGGCTGTATAGGTGAGTGGTAATTAGTCTCATTCTGTCCACTGTGATTTATAGCCCTCTCAGCCATGCGTGAAAGTGATCTATGGGTTGATGAGGTGGAGGTTCTGCATGAGCGTGCACCTGTAAATTCAATACCATTTCGTATTTTTAGAGGAATGAATTGTGTATCCGCCGACTTGTGTGGAAACAGTGCTGTGGTGGTGGTGGCCTCCTGCACAGATATATGAGATTATATCAATATGTATGTATGTATGTGTGTGTGTGTGAGTGTGTATGTGTGTGTGTGTGTGCGTGTGTGTGTGTGTGTGTGTGTGTGTGTGTGTGTGTGTGTGTGTACGCCAATAGCTGCACCCAGACGGAATCAGCCCACAGGAATGAAAGTTGGTAGGGAGGTTTGACATCATGAGACATGCATATGATTCAAGCCCTGTACCTGACTGACCCAACAACCACGACTGCTGACATCCAGCGAGCAGTGGTGTCCTCCATGAGTCGTCCTGTTAGTGCAGCACCATTGGCAGACGGCTGCACCACGCAGGACTACATGCACACAGACCGTTACCACGACCGTCCTTAACACCACGTCACCGTCACCAAAGACTGCAGTGGTGTCGTACCAGACTGTCATGGAGTGACTCAGAACGGCAGCGGGTCATCTTCAGTGACGAGTCCCGCTTTAGTCTTGGTGGAGACGCCCAACGAATCCGTGTGTGGAGGCACCGTGGTCAGCACCGAGATGAACGGTCTGTTGTCACACGTCCAGAAGGCCTGTTGTCCCTCCACCTCCACCCCTACCGCACCATCTGCAGGAACTGTGTGAGGATGTTCAAGCTGCATGGGATGGATTATCACAGGACACCATTAGGAACCTCTACAGCTCCATACCGAGACGTCTGGCGTGTTGGGTTAGCGAACACGGCGGCCCGACACCATACTGAGAGACAGACTTCTGTATGTGTAGCTCAATAAATATTGATCATATCAGTCTAAACTTATCATCAGTTATTGATCCTGGTCACCTTTATCTTCCTTCCCAACACCACCGAAATCCCACACCTCCTTCTGGGTGCAGCTGTTCCTCTGAGGCAGAGTGAATGTAATCACTAGCATTGCTGTGGCACATGGAGAGAATAGGGCTGATATCTGAGGAATGCTTAATACACCTTGTTCTTGTTCTTAAATCCTCTCCCTGTTATTTCTGTTGTTCTCCGTCTTTACTTTCTTTACATTCTTTCTTATTCATGCTCTCTCTCTTGGGCAAGACTCAGACAGACAGCTTCATGGCTTTCTTGGCCTTTAGAGGACTATTTATTTTTATTTTATACCGCAGTATGTTGTTTAATACGGTTCCGTTGGATACAGCCTCTTAGGATAATTGTCCAATCTGGATCGCTGGTAGAGGCAGCCAAGCGAGCTCCTCCATTGGCTAGGAGTTTGAATTGAAGGTCTTATATGTCAGATTAACTTCCAGCGTATTTAGAATGTGACCGTGGAATCAACCAATCACATTTTGAGTTTCAGTTGGTGGATGCAACTCTAGACCTTGAAATCACTGACTGTGAATATGAGCCGCAGGGTAATCAGGTTTCGCTCAGTAGGAACGGAAATTGGCGCCACAGGCTCAGTGCTCTTTACTGAATGAGTCCCTGTACAACCGATGCCCACAAGGTCAAATTTATTTTAACGTTGGCGTACGCACCTGCTTATGGCATCACTGGAGAGCACTGGATCAGGGCCTTAAGACCACCAGGCTGCTCCATCACCAGGTCCTCACTGCCTCCCCATTTGCTGGGCTCTGTAGTCCTCACTGCCTTGCTTCATCCTGCACAGTTCCTCAGCTGGGCTTGGTCCTCTGCATCATCCATCTCTGGGCTCAGAGTAGTGCCATTCCTCTCTCTCTAAGCTGCTAGGGGACACTGTCCCACCTCTGACACCACCGTTTACCTTGCTGCACAACAAACTACTACATCTTTACAATCCAGTGTCTCTCCTCCTCTCCTACCCCACCCGCAAGCCTGTGCACACAGTCTCTCTACGTGGCTACGCCTTCGGTGTGTCCATGACTGCATGAGCCAGTAGCAGGAGGTTGCAGTACGTTGATGTATACAAGCTACAACCTCAACCTCCGGGTAGTCTCGTGTTGGAGGTTAGGGGAACCGCATCTTACCCCAAACTGTTCTGTGGGTGGTCTGGATAGGGCTGCCCACTGCTCTGGGCAAGTGTACTCACTGCCCCCTAGTGTGTGCATGTGGGTGTTTCACTTCTCGGATGGATTTACTGCAGGCGAAAAGTTCCTCTGTGTGCGGCACAGTGGGACAATGGTTCCAATGTTGTGTGCAACCCTAACAAGCTATTAGCAATGACATAGACGTGCTAGCTTAAATCAGCATTAGTGTTACCTGCGGTCAGTCAACAACCTCCAAAAGGCACTGCTTCAAGGTCATATGCCTTACTGAGTGTCCAGGGCACTGGGCCCCCTGGTTACCTAGCTTCTGCCTGTTGCCTGCTCATGGAATTAACCCATAAGAGCCCACAGTGGCGTATATGTCACTTTTAAAGTCGGTAAAGTTCTTTATACAGCTTCATCCTTCACCTGAACACATGGAGTCCCTGAGTGACCTATACCCAACATCCTGGATGCAGTCACATGATGGTTGGTGAACACATGACCTCATTTAGAAAATGGTGATGTGCTCGGTTAGTGCAGTTAGAGACAAAACCAGCTCATTTTACAGTCTGGGTTTCGTACCTATAAGGTTCCGACCCATTAAAGAGCTCAAATGTTCATATACCCATATTCTATATTACATATACCCATATTCTATATTACATACACCCCTATTCTATATCACATATACCCATATTCTATCACATATATCCATATTCTAAATTACATATTCCCATATTCTATATTACATATACCCATTCTGACGCCATTTCTAGAACACCATGATGACCCTTCATTATTTTCCCATAAAGGGAAACGGGTCTGGGCTCTTATGGGTTAAATACTGTGGTGTACCTCAGGGCTTACCTATGGGTCATGTATGGTTCCCTTATTCACAGTATATTGTTGATATTGCAAATCTTAATTTCTCCTCTTGGTCTCTGAATATGAAACATATCCACATTTATATACACACTGATATAGACACATTTTATATACTGTGTAGTGATACATACATACACGCAGTCGTATGCAGAAAGTGGAGCAGTTCAGTGTTGTTTTTACATGTTTTGTTGATATTTTTAAAAGTTAAAATAAGTATCTACAAAGAAGACGCTGATGCACATTTGAAAACAAGGTTACTGTTTATTTGTAGACTTTGCAAAAGTTGCAAGAGTGACCGTAAATAATAAAAAATGTGAATATATTTTATTCCCTGATGAATTCATTGTGTTAAAACTTGGACCTGGGAAATAAACAAAAATGTGTTATTTGAGCAGGGTGGTCAGAAAAGACTAATACATCGGCGCCTGGGCTCAGAGTTACCTCACGGCTCAAACAATAAGTCAGTTTGTGCTGTCATGCTATTAGCAATAACATAGATGTGCTAGCGAAAATTAGCATTAGCGTAGAGGTCATAGAGGTCGTTTTCTTTTGCCCCCAGTAAATTGAGTACCTGGTCAGTTTAACAACCTCCAAAAGGCACTGCTTCAAGGTCATTTGCCATATTGAGTGACATGCTATTTGCATGACTTCATTAACATTATGTCAAATGTGACATTAGTTAGCATGCATGCAGATTGCCAACACACACACCCCTCCATCACGCTATACCCACTGCCCTGGGCCTCACATGGATTTTCCCTACCGGAGAAGCCCGAGGCAGCGAGGCAGGGGAACAGGGCAGAAATAAATTGCCTCCACATCTCGCATGTCTCTGGAGTTTAACAGATGATACGCCTAGCTGGGGAAAGTAGGTTATTTGGAAGGTCAGCTAGTTCCAGTAATTAGCAGGAGGGACAACGCTGGAAGGTTGAAGAAGGGGAGTACGAGGGAGGGCGAGTGGGAACGAGGGAGGGAGGGGAAGAGTCCTCTTCGGAGGGGGGTAATGAATCACTTCTCGTTTTCTGACAGTACTGGGGCTTTTTCCACTGAGGTGAAAAATAAAAAGAACACAGTGCCCATGTTGAGAAATGTCTAGAAAGCTCTCTGTGTCCAAATAAACCGGTTCTATTTTGGGAATGTTTTGTTTCTTAGCACATCGTCCTCTTCTCCAAGTGATTCCTGTAAGCTCCCTGTTTTCCCAAGCCAGCAGAAAAAGGCCTGTGTGATGTATGTGTGTCATGATGCGCATTAAACCTGATTTGTGGGGATATTTATATGTCGTTTTGGCTTTTCAGAGTCATCCAGTACAGTCAAAGTCCTGACACCCACCCCCCTCATTTGTAGCTAATTGTGTCATTTTTGGGAATTCCAGATGTCTGTGTTTGGTAGCTGTTACAGATTTCCAGAGAGCACAGGGAGCAGCTAGTGCTAAATCAGGTTACATAAATGTACTTTGTCACAATTTCATGGTTACCTAGTTTCTTTCTATTACCTGCTTATGGAATTAAATAACATGGTGTGCCTCAGGGCTCACCTATGGGTCACATAGGGTTTCCCTCATTAACAGTATGTTGTTGATGATAATGCAAATTTTTATTTCTCCCTTTGGTCTCTCTATAGACACAGGTAATATACTGCATAGTGATATTTACATATGTAACAGTGGTATTTTTTTAAAAACACAGTTACTGTTTATTTGTAGACTGTTTATTGGTGAAAAAATTTAATATAAAATGTGACCTTTGTAAAAGTTATGGACAATTTGTATAATATGTTATAATATATAATTTAACTGTAAGTTGCGTATTTAATTCCCTGATGAAATAATGTGTACCCTGTAGAAGATGTGTTAACATGTTTAAACTTTAAGATGGTAGTAGCTTCAGACTCCTGCAGATGGCGCTGCACAAGGAGAATGGTGCTATAAATCCCTGTGGGGTGTGAGTGACGGGATCCATAGATTGGGAAGAGGTGCTACAGTGCAAGGAATGTCTCGTTCCATGTGTGGAAAGCGGCTCCAGAGCAGATGTTAATGATTGGCTAAAAGGAGGGACTGAGCATGTGGGCGTGGCCAAAGACCATAGTGTGAAGGAAGTAGCTGAATCTGCAGGTGTATGGAAGCATACGGGTCTACCAGCGGTGGATAACATCCCAGTCTACAGGGAATTCTCCTCGGAATTGTGCCAGGGAAGGCATCCACCAAATCTGGACCACCTGACCAATTCTTTGATGCGAGAGTGTCTGAACACTGATGTGGCTACATTCAGAAACTGGTCCAGTCCATGCCCAATCCAGTTCCAGCTGTTATTGGTGCTGGTGGAGGTGTTACAGCGTATCATCAACGTAATCAGTAGATGGGCTTTTAACATGAACATAGCCTTAGTGCCATGGGACGGGGGGGCTTCATGCAGCGCTGTCATTTTACAGTATGTAGGCTAATAGATGTACAGCACAGATTACATCTTGCCCTAGTACACTAAGACAAGGTTCTCGGAGAGAGAATCCCCAGTCTCAGCGTAATTTAGTCCAGGAATAGACCTGTTCTGTTTCTGGAAAACCGTCCTGTAAAGGGCGCAGGAGAATTGCGTCGTGCTCGACTCACTCCTCCCTGGTTCATTAACCTTGGGCCAAGCACCATGGGAGCGCACCGGTGACAGATGACTGGTCCCTATGACACATAACCGGCAACATGCACACAGCAGGATATGTGACAGAGACAGCCAGTGCGTGTAATAGAACTGAACGAGATGCAGCACAGACCATGATTCAGTCATACCGCTGCAATTATGAATTATTATGTCATATGAGACAGATTAAACTCCTCTGTTATGTGTTATTGTGACTTAAATTGCGTATGGTGCAGTAAATCAGGTGGGTGGAGTTATATTAGCTGCAATTTACCCGGAGAAAACACAAGAGCTTCCTCACCTTATATACTGTTCCCATTGGATAGGATGGCATTTTTACCCGTATGCTGATTTGCATGGAATTCATAACCACACCAAACACCAAGTGTCACCTTGCGTGTTTAAGGTGGTAGTAGCTTCAGGCTCCTGCAGATGGTGCTGTACGAGGATGATGGGGCTATAAACCCCTGCGGGTGTGAGTGACGGGATCCATAGATTGGGAAGAGGTGCTACAGTGCAGGGAATGTCTTGTTCCATGTGTGGGAAATGGCTCCTAAGCAGATGCTAATGATTGGCTAAAAGGAGGGACTGAGCATGTGGGCGTGGCCAAAGACCATAGTGTGAAGGAAGTAGCTGAATCTGCATGTACGGAAGCAGAGTACGGTCATACGGGTCTACCAGCAGTGGATAAAATCCCAGTCTACAGGAAACTCTCCTCGGAATTGTGCCAGGGAAGGCATCCACCAAATCTGGACCAACTGACCAATTCTTTGATGTAAGAGTGTCTGGACATTGATGTGGCCTAGTGACCAAGTTTTGGGGTTTTTAGTCCACATTTGTTCGTCTGCTAGCAGTTTTTGAGATATTGACACCCTTCCAGCTCTGGAATGTTCAATCTGGGAACGGAGTGTTAGCATACAGCTCGCTGGTCCGAGTCAGCACCAGGTCCACCTAAAGATACCTGAACTTCCTGGTTAGAAGTGCTGTCTGAATACTTTCGAACAAGTGACGTACACACAGGTTGACATGCTAATGGAGAAGTTTGGACTTGGGCAGAGACAAAATGGGACGAGTACGAGACTGGAAGTGAAGCTTTAGAAAACAAAAGGAACTGAGACAAGAACTAATTTCACATTATCGTTTATGTTAAAGTGGGGTGCCACAAGGCTCACTCATGGACCATTTGAGGTCCACATTTGTTTGTCTGCTAGCTCGTCTTCCAGTTTTCGAGATATTGACACCCTTCCAGCTCTGGAATGTTCGATCTGATTGGGAACGGAGTGTTAGTATGCAGATCGTTGATCTAGTTTCACATTATTGTCTCATTTTAAAGTGGGGTGCCACAAGGCTCACTCATGGACCATTTGAGGGTTTCCCTAAATAACACTATTTCATTAACTAGTTTCATTCTGTTGTTCTTATTCCGAATAAGAGAAACGGAGTTCCTTAAAGATCACTTATGGACCGTTTAAGGCTTCCCCTAAATAACACTACTTCATTAACTAGTTTCATTCTGTTGTTCTTATTCCGAATAAGAGAAACAGAGTTCCTTAAAGATCACTTATGGACCGTTTAAGGCTTCCCCTAAATAACACTTTTACTTCATTAACTAGTTTCATTCTATTGTCCTTATTCTGAATAAGAGAATGTGGTGTGCCTCAGGGCTCACTCACGGGCCACATTTAGAGATCCCCTTAATACCATACGTTTATTAGCTCATCTTTGTCAGTTGTCCTTATTTCTAATGGAAGAATGCCAGGTACCCTGGGGCTTGCCTCTGAGGCAGAGATGGTGGTGGAGTTTGGCCTGTATGCTTGTTATTTCACAAGAGTGCCCTCAAACCACCTGCCAAAATCAATTTGAACATCTAGAGGTAGAATTCTCGAAGCACAGAAAGCAGCGTAGTGCCGCTCTCTGAGATATCAATGCTAAAAAGCGATGATGATATTGTCTAACAAATTATGTTGTACCAGCTTAATACGTAACCTATTTTAAACAACAGCCTATTGGGCATGATCAAGGTCCGATAATAGAGGTGGTCTCCTGTGGTTGTTCATGCTCTGAATGCATACGGAGGGGAACCAATCGGTTGATATAAAGCAGCTCTCTGCTCTGATAGAGCCATTATTGCGGTTTTAGTAGCCCGTCCCTATTACTGGCTCAATTACTTTGCGTCAACAACAATAGCATCGAAATCAATTCGTGCCTCGACTCGAAACTCACTTTCCCGGAGCAATCACCTTCGAACGTGAGCACCGGCATGCAGCGCACGAGACGTTTACCGTCCATGAAAGGAACAAGCCTTGAAATACTGTAATAATGATATTGCTTGTTGTCGTAGACGTGCATTTTGTGCTGTTTACTAAGTGGCTGCCGCCGTGACAGTCGTCGCTGCGGTGCCAGAGTCAATAACGTCAGCGGCTCCTCTGTTTGCCTCCTGCCTGATTGCTTTCGCTCTGAAGTGGAGAGAACACAGAACGGCCCAGGCCACAGGCTGCCTCCTGCCCATTAATAGCAGACAGGACTGGATGCTTGGCTTGCTTCATCCCCACGTCGGCGTGTCTGGAAGAGAACGCCTCGTCTGGGACACCCGCTTGGCGTTAATGTATGCTGACTCTTTTTGGGCGAAGTTTATGTCATTCTGATGGGTTCTGATTTATTAGCCGCTGTATAGAAATGCCACATTACAGCCACTGGATTGTTAGCTCCTTTCCGCTGTCTTTTTGGAGTGTGAGAGGACGGAGAGGACCCCAGGGTCTGCCTCCACGGGAGGCCTCAATGCTGTATAATAATCTATTTTTATCTCTACCTTCGTTAAACTCCATTTTGAAGGAGATTTTAATGTGCTTTTGGCTTTTCAGAGCCATCCAGGAGCCTCAGCCTCTATACCCCCTGCTGGGCTTCTTTGAATACAGAGTCTCTGGAAGCGGCTAGCATCTCTAAGGAGGGAGGGGAGTAGATTGGCACCACAGGAAAGAGGAGTGATGGGCTTTATGAAGTGTTGTTTCTAGACCATGTGGAGTTGGACTGTATGTAGGCTAATAGATTTTTGTGGCACAGCTTATGCCTTGCCCTAGTATAGCATTTTTTTCAAGGACAGAATCTTTTAGTAGCAATATTTTATTGACTTCTTTATTTTGTATTACGTGGAATGAAAGAATGGCGTACCTCAGGGCTCAACCGTGGGCCATTTAGGGTTTTCCTAATAACACTTTTTATTAACTTAAAAGACCAAATCTTTTATTAGCAATATTTAATATTTCTTAGTTTCCTCATGATGTATTTATGAAACAATGGAGTACCCCAAGGGTCACCCCTGGGCCATATAGTGTTTCCATATCAACACTATTATTTCATTAACTGGTTTCTTTTTATTGTCCTTATTTTTTTAATACAAGTTTGTGAAGTGCCACAAGGCTCTTCATGCGGAGTTGGTCTTAATAACACAATTTTATTAACTTTATCTATTTTTTTATGTCATTTTTTAAATGGAAAAAATGTGGCGTACCCCAGAGCTTGCCACAAAAGGCTTCATCTTTGCATAATCATAACACGCTTGCCGTTACTCTGGCTTGATATTTCTGCCTCATGCAGCGCTATTTCTAACAAACACTCTGAAAACTGGAAACAGCATCTTTAGACTTAAACTTAGCATCTTTAGAGGAAGAGCCACAGGACGAGGGAGTCGTAGAATGTTTTGTTCCAGATAGTGCGGACATTGTGCAGTACGTTGGCTTTTCTTCAGCACAGCTTCGCCGTTGTCCTAGTATACTTAAAACAGGTTTTAAAGACCAAACCTTTTATTAACAATATCTTGTCCGTTTCTTTATTTTGTATTATGTCGGATGGAAGAATGGAGTACCCCAAGGCTCACCCATGTGCCACAAAGGACTTTCCATGTGAACACAATTAGTTTATTAACTAGTTTCATTCTCTCGTCCTTATTTTGTATAATAAAAGAATGTGGAGTGCCTCAGGGCTCACTCACGGGCCATTTAGGGTTTCCCTTAATAACGCTATTTTATTAACTTGATTCTTTTTGTTGCCCTTATTTCAAATAAAAAAGACCCCCAGGGCCCCCCTCCACGAGAGGCCTCATCACTGCGTAATCGTTTACTTTTATCACTACACTCGTTAAGCCTCATGCTATGCTGCTTCTAATAGAGACGCCAAAGAAAACGACAAACACTTTCACTTAGATTCTCTGGAGAATGTGCTGCAGGACAAGGCAGTAGTTGGCTTCATAAAATGTTTTTCTCAGAGAACGTGGCATTGTGCAGTATGCATGGTTTTTGTCCAGCACAGATTTTGCTTTGCCATGCTAGACATCTTTCATTTTTTTTGTGTCTTAATGATGTATTTATGAAATAATGGAGTGCCTCAAGGCTCACCCCTGGGCCATATTGTGTTTCCCATAGCAACACTATAAACCCTACTAATAGTGGAATGTGGAGTGCCCCAGGCCTGACACATGGGTTGTTTAGGGGTTTTCCTAATATCACTCTTTTAATATCTAGTTTTATTCGGTTGTGCTTATTTTGAATAAGAGAATGTGGAGTGCCTCAGGGCTCACTCACGGGCCACATAGTGTTTCCCGTATCAACACTATTATCTTATAAACCTTTCATTTTATGTTATCTTTAGTTTGAGAATGTGAAGTACCACCTGACTTACTCATGGGCCATATAGGGTTTCCCGTAATATCACTCTTTTAATAACTAGTTTTTTTATGCTGTCCTTATTTTGAATATGAGAATGTGGAGTGCCTCAGGGCTCACTCATGGCCCATTTAGGGTTTCCCCATTAACTTAAATCTTTTTTGTCCCTTATTTCAAATGAAAGAATGTGGTGTACCCCATAGCTTACCTCCACAAGAGGTCTCATTATCCTAATCATCTGTTTCTTTTCATCATTACACTAGTTAAGGGGGATTATGAGGATATTCCACCCCCCTAAAACAAGCTGTAAATATTTTATTAACAATATTTTGTAAGTTTCTTCATGATGTTTTTATGAAAGACTGGAGTACCACAGGGCTCACTCATGGGCCACATAGTGTTTCCCGTTTCAACACCATTATCTAATTAACTCATTATATTGTATATTGTATTGAGTTTGGGAATGTGAAGTTCCTCAGGGCTCCCTCATGGGCCATTTAGGGTTTCCCTTAATAACACTATTTCATAAACTAGTTTTATTCTGTTGTCCTTATTTTGAATAAGAGAATATGGAGTGCCCTCACCGTTTATGCGTTTCACTCATCGCCCTTATTTGAGGTATTTCACGGCTCATCAACACACATTTAGGTTCCCGTTTACTTTTTATGTTGTGTTCCTTATTATCAAATGAAAGAATGTGGTGTACCATATCCTCCACAAGAGGTCTCCGATTATCCTCTCTGTTTTGCTTTATCATCATTTACACTAATTAAGCTCGAATTATTTTGATTTATTCCATCCTCCTAAAAGAAGTTGTAAATACATTAACAATATTTTGTAAGTTTCTTCATGATATTTTATATAAAAGTGCAGTACCACAGGGCTCACCCATAGGGTCACGTAGTGTTTCCCGTATCAACACTATTATCTAATTAACTCCTTTTATTTTATATTGTCTTTAGTTTGAGAATGTGAAATACCACAGGGCTCACTCATTGGCTATTTAGGGTTTCCCTTAATAACACTATTTCATAAACTAGTTTCATTCTGTTATCCTTATTTTGAATAAGAGAATGCGGAGTTCCTCAGGGCTCACTCATTGGGCCACATAGTGTTTCCCGTAACAACACTATTATCTAATTAACTGGTTTTATTTTATATTCTCTTTAGGAATGGATGAATGTGAAGTAACACAGGTGGCCTCACTCATTGTGGCCCATTTAGACGGTTTTTCCTACATAACTCCATTTCGATAAAAGCTGTTTTATGTTCAGATGGTTTATTTTGAATAAGAAAATATGGAGTGCCTCAGGGCTCACTCATGGGCCGTTTAGGGTTTCCCTTAAAACGCTATTTTATTAAATTAAATCTTTCTATTGCTCCAGTTTTGACTAAGCAATGTGAAGCACCCCAGGGTTCACTCATTGGATCTGTGTTGTGCAGTGTTATGAATAAGAATCCAGCCTCAATAAGAACCAGGGTTGTGTTCAGTGAGTCAGTCGTGCTACTCGCATACACGCATGATCCAGTCACGCCTGGTTTGTTGGTAGCTAGCTCACCTCTGGCTCCTGGAGCCTTTCTTTTACCTCCGGCATCCTCATCCCATCTCTCAGAGCCAGTGAGTCAGCAGGCTGGTCCAGCTTTTCACAGGAGGAGTGCTGCACCCCGCTTGGACCCGGTAATGGAGTTAACAGAGATTGAAGTGCGGAAGCAGCCCAGGGCCACGCCGTTGGTGGTTTATTTAACAGTGCCTCGGGTTGCGTTCGTGCGCGCACCCCTGTCTGTGTGCGGTACGTCCTGCGAAAGCTCTGCTAAAAGCTGTGCTGCTGTATTTATATTTCAGCATGGTCCATTAATGATTGATGTAGTGAATGAAGTCGTGTAGGATTTTTTTCGACATGTGCCGGGCTAACTGATGCAGCACGAGTATCAGTTGCTTAGCGAGGCCAGCAGCACACCCGAGCTTTTATTCAGGGACGGATTGAGTCGACTTAAAAGGGTTCGAGGGAACACAGTAAAGCCTCGGAGGCCCGTGTGCGCTCGCTGTCCGCACGGGAAGAGGAGCGGAGGATTGAGGATTAGGGGAACCATTGAAGATTATACCTGGAATGGCGGAAGCTGTTTACCGGGATTGAGTAATCTGAGGGTTGGCAGAGTCGTTTGCTAAATGTGATTCGGGAGAAGGGGGCAAATAACAATGCAGGACTGGCAGCTTGCAGGAAGAGATGAGCAGAGGGACGCTTTGGCTCAGTAACAGATGGGAAACATTAGGACTCCGCTAATCCTTTCAACACTGACACCAGAGTGTGTGAGAGGTAACTCACACCCTGCTGGGTCCGATAGCGCAGCCGAGGACGGATAACGTCACTCAGGTCGACTTCGCGAAGCTGTCCCGTCCCGCACGGGTCACCGACACTGTGGAGGCTTTTAAATAGAGGCCGGCGGAGGGAGCTTTATATAGCAGGCCGAGGGAGAGGCAGTGCGCTCCCGAGTGGTGTTTTAACTTAGAGGTAGCTTTAATGTGATCAGCCACGTCATCTTTTGGACCGACCTTGTGCGTGTGCTGCTTCCCTCCCTCCTGCCTTCGCTCTCCCTGCCTCCCTCCCAGCCCCTCCTCGTCTATCTCTCCTTCTCAGGTAAGCCGTGGTGCCTGCGGTAACATTACGAGGAGGGCGGGTTCCATTAGCGCGAGTGCGCGGCTGCTTAATTTTTCATGGAACGTATCCGGATAAAAGGGAATAGCTGTAATCGAAACTGGCCCGCTACCCGCATCACCTTTCAGCAGCCGGGAGCGGATGATTTCTGAAGTGAAATCTGTGCCCCTGATCTGTAGGGAAGGTAGGAAGGGGGGTGGGCTCATGAGGGACGAATCTAGTGTCCCACCATGCACTCACTCACCCATCCAGTCCTGCTGCCGCTGCCGTGGGTTTGCATTATGGCATACGCACGGTGTCGTGGCATTGTCCTTGTCTGACCCTCAGAGGTCGAGAGTTCCTGTTACACTCATATTCATCTCCTCTCCTGTACATGTGCATTTTGACTTGGTAATCAGGTACATTGTAATGAATTATTCAATGTGAGGAATATTTGGCGAGATGCAGGATGGTCGGGACCCCCACAGGACCGCCACAGAGCAGGTATGGTGTGGGTGGTGGATCATTCTCAGCACTGCAGTGACACTGACGTGGTGGTGGTGTGTTAGTGTGGGTGGTGCTGGTGTGAGTGGATCAGACACAGCAGTGCTGCTGGAGTGTTGAGACACTGTGTCCACTCACTGTCCACTCTATTAGACACTCCTACCTTGCTGGCC
>JAMWET010007418.1:220000-248994 GCA_024036415.1 Prochilodus magdalenae | reverse complement strand
CATCCCCCCCCCCCCCCCTGTTTTATATTTTAGAGATGCGAGGCTGTTTACGGTCTCATCACACGCTGTAAATGTACTACACAGCGCTAGAGTCTCTACTACTGAATGAGGCCTCAATAATTTTATGTTTGTTTTTTTTTGGTAATTGTTTCCTCAATATATCAATATCAATTTGTGAGATTTGTGTGTCCTTGATTTTAGAAATTTGACCCGTCAATATAACATGTCATGGCCTCAGAACGGTAACTTGTGGGCTCAATATAGTAATTTTGTGGACTGAGTGTATGATGCAGCCTCCATGCAGTCATTCAAGGACTCAGTATAGTAAAGTGTAGTTTGGTGATTTGAGGCCACAAGTTAAGTTTTCCATAACACTATTATATGTATATATATGCATTATGATTTTGAGAAAACATAACTTGTGGCTTCAATATATTAATTTGCATATATATATATATATATATATATATATATATATATATATATATATATATATATATATATATATATATATATATATATATATTATATACAATATAGCAATTTGTAGCTGTAATACAGTAACTCATGGCCTCAATATAGTAATTTATGGCCTCAGTATTGTCATTTATTACCACAATATAGTAGCTCATGGCATCAATATAGTACCTTCTGGCCTCAGTATAGTCAATAGTGCCTCCATTGTTATTTCTATTGACAGAAGCACACAAGCTAAAGAAACTAGCAGGTTACAGTCAGCTACTACATACGGCCTTCTGTTCTTTATGTGTGACAAAATGAACTTGTATGATGTTCTAAAAAGAAATAACACTATTGATTCAATTTAGCTCATTCAAAAATGAATTAGGAAAGGTTAGACAGTAGAAAATGATTATTAAGTTATGTTTACAGTTATAAACAATTATATAATTAATAATAATTATTATTATTAGACAATTATGTAAATATAGTATAGTTAAAGGGCACATGTCCTATATGTTTTATTTTTACTGTGTTTATGTCCACTTTTTTGACATTTGTCCACTCAACATTTATTTTTCTATGCGCCTTTTACCACAGCTTTACAAAGAACCTGGTGTCCGAGCCCCCAGTGAGCATGCCCAGTGCGACAGAGGCCGGGAAAAACCCCCCTCAGTTAAAAGGGAAGAAACCTCGAGAGGAACCAAGACTCAAGAGCAAAACCCATCCTCCTCGGGTCAAAGCCAGATAACAAGAGAAGCTAAGAAAGCAAACACATCACTGATTTAACAATATCCACAACTCCAGCCTCTCATTACTGCTCAGAACCTCACAGGCTGTTTCTGTGACTGAGCCTTTAAGATATGTAAATGAGGTCTGTTCTGATTGGCTGCCCTGTATCGGGCATCATTCCAAAAGGAGACCAAGGAGACCTTATAACTGTAGCATGAATGGGCAGGGCAAAACTGCTACAGCTGCCATAGGTTGATATTAATGTGTTGGCATTTTTTGTGACATCACAAATCCACCTATTGACTTATTACAGTCTGGAGGGAACCCAGGTTCTTATGCTGCTGGATTCTGGATTGCGGTTCCGTAGGTCAAGCCACTCTATAACTACTGCCTGAGTCACTCATCTACCCACAGTAATACGAGCAGCCCAGACTGGCCCACTTCTTCGTAGTCTTGGTAAATAAGGGCCACGGTGTGATGGTTAGCGTACGTCAGCCTGGCTCAGCCTGCTCGGATTTCAGACGGCCTATAAGCACGGGGAGCCTTCTAGCCTTCCACGTTTTAAACAGCCATTTGCATTTGAAGCTTTTGGGAGAGGTGCTGTCTTGTTCCACTGCGTTTCAGCGCCTGGGTTAGTCTCTCTTGGCAGATCATTAACTGCTGCCCACAAGCGCATAAACATTTTTTAGCATGTCCAGATAAACAGCACAGCCGCAGAGAGCTACCAGAGCTGCTCGCTGGCAGGACACACCAACACCGAGCCCGCTCAGGAGCATTTCCTCTCGATGAAGAAGGTGGACGTAATTTAAGGTGGACTTTCCCAGGACATTGTTGGCTGATGCACTCCAGGCTTCCTATAGAATCTCTGTAAATGTAGCCAACTAGCCAAGACGTGTTTGGTGTTGGTGGGAACCGGTATTTTTAGCTCTTGGGCTCCCCCTACTGTGTATTTCACTGTTACACCGCTGTCGTAAATACAAACCGTTGGAATCCAAGGCTGCGTCCGAAACCGCCTACTACCGTACTACTCTGTAGGCGAGAATGTGTAGTGTGTTCGAATCCCCCCCGGATGACGTCCTGCTTCCGGTGAGATTTTCAAGTATGTGAGCACAGCACACTGTGCTATCCCATGATTCCACTGGAGTTGAGAAAGAAAGAATGGCGGAAAGCGGGACGGTGGCTCTGTACGAGTGTAAGTAACCTACAACACCGAGTAACAAACTGAACCGCTCTGCGGCGAATACAAAGCCCATGTTACACGTTTATATGAATGAAGGGCGGGACTTCTACAGGGGTGGCGTGACGTCTTACGTCAAATGACGTTGGCAAGATGGCGGACGTAGTACATCCGGGTTGTGTGGTTACTACGTACTCGCATTCTCAAAGAGCCTACTGCTTCACCGGTCGAGCAGTGCGCACTGGGTTCAGTCTAGCACCTACTGACTAAGTAGGCGATTTCAGACGCAGCCCAACTGATTCCTACATATGTGTAAATAACTCAAATTCCAGGTGTAATCTTCAGCATCCATATGCATGCATGACGCCCATGCACCCGAAGTGAATTCTCCCCTGAAGTCGGAATTCTACTTGATACCTACGCAAAATACATCATGGGGAGAAAGAACTAGGGCTGCCCTCTAGAAGTCGACGAGTCGAATCGTCAATCGGAGACCCTTTAAGTCGACTGAGACCCTTCAAGTCGACTGACAACGGTGACTCGTTAAACAGACTAAAGCTTACTGAAATGCACAAGAACTTTAGGAACGTTTTAAGATTAAGATACATGTTTTTCATTGGACAGCGACGATATATGGCATACCTACTGCGAACTGCACCAAGCTGTTAGGCAATCTCAAATATGGTCAAAGATGGTCAAAGTTCAGACTTCAAGATAGCTGCTAGTCCTGGGTTTAGCAATGCAACTTACCAGCAAAGACATCATCAGAGGAGAACCCCGTGGACCTAGACGATGGAGTAATATGACCGGGTTTCATCACATGTGGTTTAAACCTTCGAGGCCTATTGGTGACGGATGAAGACTGATCCAACTTTTTTACCACAAGAAGAAAGTATGTCTTTGCTATCCAAGCTAGCCAGGAACAGGGCTCAGGTTAGATGGCTTCCACCATCTGGGTGAACTACACAACAGAAGATTTTCATTGTACTCCCATTAGCTGGGAAACTGTCTTTGTTTTATCCCTTTCAACTCTCGCCCACAAATAATAGCAAGTCCGAGATTTATTCCTTACACTCTTGCTTGAGCAATTAGGAATATGGTGACACAATTAAGGCTAGTGCCTACATTGCATAAGGGAATGAAGTGCCAACTAATAAAAGCCAGCCCAAGATATACTCTTGCCCGGTCTCTTGATTGATCACTCTCTCTTTTTCTCTTTGTCACTTTATCCGGCAATGTCTTCTTCCGACTCTTCGAAGCCTCTGTTGTGATGGCCACAATGGGAATTCCAAGCTAGCTTCTTCTTGTAGCTAGCTAAGGGCACACAGTTGTTGACGTGGGCCGTAAATCTTTCTCACGAGGGGTCTGGGGCACACTTATTTGAAGTCAGTGTGCCACCTAATGATTTTGAGTTGGTTGAAATTGTTACATAATGTTGCTTTAATTTTTATTAATTAATTAATTAATGTTGCTAACAAATAATGACCAATGTAGTGCAATTAGCCATGTGTACCCGAAAGCCTATATAGCATACCTACTTCAAACTGCACCAAGCTGCTAGGCAACCTCAAATATGGTCGAAGATGGTCAAAGTTCAGGATTCAAGATAGCTGCTAGTCCTGCTTTTAGCTATCCAACTTACCAGCAAAGACGACATCAGAGGGGTGCTTAGATGCTGGAGTAATATTACAGGGTTTTACCACAGGAGGTTTAAGCCTTCCAGATGGACGAAGACGGATCCAACGTTTTGCGACGAGATGAATGTATTTCTTTGCACGCTAGCCTAAAATGGGAGGTAGGTTCGATGACTTTCGGCATCTGGAAAAAACTCCAAACCCTACATCGCATGATGGAATGAAGACTCCTGCTCCTGATGTGTTGTTTTCCCTTTAGCCGTGAGACTGTCTCATGTCCTTTTGTCTCTTTTAGCTCTTGCCAACTAATAAAAGCCAGCCCGAGATTTACTCTCGTCCGGTCTCCTGCTCAGTCACTCTCTCTTTCTTATTGTCGCCTCCTCCGTCAATGACTTGTCCAGTCTTTCTATCTTTTTGCATCCGAGATCTTCTTGTAGCTACCTGAAGACACAAAGTTGACGTGGGGCGTTAAGCATTGCATAGTTTGTGCGAGAGGTCTTGTGCACGCTCCTTCAAAGTTCCATAGCGCCATTGCAGGAATTCTGGCTCCGGAGTGAAAGGCTATTCTCCCTAGTGCTATCAAAAAGATTTTGAAGTCATTAAAATAATTCAGTAATGATGCTTTAATTTGAATTAATGAATTAATTAATGTTGAAAACAAATAATGGAAGAGTATGTAGAGCCATTAGCATTGTGTAACTGAATGCCAATATGGCATGCTTGCTTCCAACTGCACCAAGCTGTTAGGCCATTTCAAATGTGATCAATGATTGTCAAAGTTCAGACTTCAAGATAGCCGCTAGTACTGATTTCTCCCATGCAACTTGTGTCCAGTTTCATAGATAACATTTTCTACCGGTTCAGAAAGAGCACCAGTCTGTTTGAGTTTTCCCACTGATTCTTCAGGCATTTCTGCAAAATTCCACCATTCAGATGTGGACAACGTCATTCCAAGTGGCTTCAGCTGTAGTTCACTGCTGTGTATGGTTGTGTTGTAGACATGGGCTGCATCTCAGTTGTGTACCACACTCTGACACTGCACAGTGCTACGTACTAATCTTGATATCATGAATTCAGGCTAGTACACATAATATTAGCACACTGCGTAATTTCTTACTAACAGGAAGTGATGAGGCTTACGTCATACCAACCTGGACTCTGAAGGCTCTGTGTTTCAAAACACAAACAAATAAACATGTTCGTTTACTAGAACACATTTATGTACAGGACGCTTATCAGTTTTGGGTTGAACTCATTTATACCTCATTTCTGGCCGTGCCACCACCGCAGCTACCATTGCATCACCATCCACCATTTTTATTGCATTTTCCATGTGAAGGTCCTCCCTTAATGTTACCCATTGCATTGTGGGAGAATAATGTCCATCATTACCATACTCAAATGAAATAACAAACTACATACTACTCGTGTACTAAATGTACACAGCCTCACCAGCTCTCGCCCTGCTTCAGCCAGAGAAAATGGCGGCGGGTAACACTGGGAAGCAAAACACTGCCCACTCTGAGTATAAATGTGGGTGTAGTGATTGTAGTGAGGTGTGTTTTTTAATCAGAATGAGCCTCAGAAAGTTAAATATACAGGTCTGAAAATTAATAAAAGATGAACTTACTTTAGAGGGTCAGTTTTAGAGTGAAATAGCCGAGGGGAGCTAACAGCTAGGCTAACCATATCTCAGGTGAACTGAGCAGCAGCTAGCTCTAAACAGTGGATACAGTAATAACAGCTCTGAGGTAAATGTGGGTGTAGTGACTGTAGTGGGGGGGGTGTTCATCAGGATGTGTCTCAGAAAGTTAAATATACAGGTCTGAAGATTAATAAAAGATGAACTCACTTTAGAGGATCAGTTTTAGAGTGGTTAGTTGAGGGGAGCTAACAGCTAGGCTAACCATATTTCAGGTGAGCTGAGCAGCGTTAGCATCAGCTAGCTCTAAACAGTGGATACAGTAATAACAGCTCTGAGGTAAATGTGAGGTAACTGGTCATGTGACTGTATTAGTATAATACATTGTACCTCAGAACTTGTAACTGTACTGTGTACTACACACAGGGGGCGTATACAGTATGCGGTACATACTACTGTAGTATACAGTGTGCTAAGGACTGTCAAGCACCGGACTGTTCAGACTATAGCACACCGTTATGACTGACCCGGATGGTCCACATGCTCTCTTTTACGCCTGCTGTGGGGAAAGGATGGCCACACATCTTGTTTTAGACCAGACAGTCAGTTTTCCAACACCCATCCTGTGCAGTACTTGGACCAACGCATATTAGTCCTCATTTCGAGGTGAGCTATTTAAAATGTTCATTCGCGAGCAATATTATTTGTGTCATTGGTTTGACAAGGCAGTGTGACATCATGACTTGTCTACCGGCTAACCACAAATCAGCCATCTATATGCTAGTCAATTGGTAAGCTCCCCTCTGACTCACGAATGTCATCCATTCCAGCCTATTAGGTGAGTAAAGCATCATGTATGTGTTATATAGGTTAGAATTTAATTCTGTCCCCTCCCCATTATGAAGTCCTCCTATTGTGGTTGGGATGTCCTCCTTTTTGGGGCATTGAAAGTGGCTACCCCAAGTGGCTAAGAGTTAGCAGGTAAAACCTGGTTTTCAGTGTTTAGTGATATGAAGGTCAACCGTTAAAGTCTCCTTGGATCCTCTCCACCAGCAGGGATGTGTTAGGTAACTTGATTCATGTTTTTCTGGTGTTGTCTGTAAACACCAGGGACAGTGGCCTGTTCAGGACAGTGAACACAAGCACGATAAGAATCTGAAAGCAGTCCCAAGCGCTTCTCTAAACAGACATGCCATCACACGGGTCTGCGGGTATGTTACATTTGTCTGAAGGCCACACCGTGATGGAGTAGCCCTCCCCCACTTTCTGGGACATTGTTCAGTGAGCCTCCTGATAATAACACAGCAAACAGCTACATTCATATGTCAGCATGCAGAAGGTCAGAAGGTCGAGAAGATCTACAGACAGGACAAGAATGCAACCTTGGATAGAGCACCCAGGCCATGACCAAGAGAGGTCAAGATAAACCCTACTTCCTTCAGATACATCACTGGACTATGTTTGGATAGGGAACTGGATTTCTGGAAAGCTTATATTTGATGTGTATATATTTTTTTTATTATGGCAGTTGCATTAAGACACCTGCGGCTGTGCTGTCTGTTCAGCCTGGTCGACTTTCTGCTGAGGCTTTTATTTTTTCCACATCAGGGCCTTCTAACCTTGCTAGGGTTGCCAGATTCTTTCGATTATTTCCAGCCAAAACATGTTGAAAACCAGCCAAAGTGCATGAGAAACCACCCAGGACAGCACAAAAATAGTAGGAGGTCATCGTTTTGTTCACCCGCCATGGGGACTAAAATCCATCCAGTTTGGAGGGAAACTCTCAATCTGGCAACCTGACCCACCTTCGCTCCTCATTCCAGACACTGAAGGAATCAACCACCAGGATTGAAACTTGGTGGGTAGGTTTGACGTTGTGAAGCATGGACATGATTCAAGTTTGACGCTTGGCTGCACATGCTATGTAAGCAAGGACGGGCCTTATCCCTGTACCTGACTGACCCTACGGCCCCGATTGGGACTTTCGGTGGGCATTGGTGTGCTCCATGAGTCATCCTGTTAGTGCAGCACCATTGGCAGATGGCTGCACCACGCGGGACTACATGCACACAGACCGTTACCACGACTGTCCTTAACACCACGTCACCGTCACCAAAGACTGGAATGGCGTCGTGCCAGACTGTCATGGAGTGACTCGGAATGGCAGTGGGTCATCTTCAGTCCCGCTTTAGTCTTGGTGGAGACGCCCAACGAATCCGTGTGTGGAGGCACCGTGGTCAGCACCAAGATGAACGGTTTGTTGTCCAGAAGGCCTGGTGTAACTCCACCTCCACCCCTACCGCACCATCTGCAGGAACTGTGTGAGGATATTCGAGCTGCATGGGATGGATTATCACAGGACACCATTAGGAAGCTCTACAGCTCCATACCGAGACATGTGGCATGGTGCGTTATCAAACAGGCCTACTCAGCATATACTAAGAGATGCTACTTCTGTAGGTGTAGCTCAGTAAATATTGATCATATCAGTCTAGATGTATCATCAGTTATTGATCCTGGTCACCTTTATCTTCCTTCCCCACACCACTGCAATCCCACACCTCCTTCTGGGTGCGGCTGTTCTATTGATGATTGATGAGTGTATGTTGCCTCCTATGCTGTGTCATCTCGTTATGGCTGCTTTAGGGAATGTGTGAATGGGGTTTATATGCTGATGCCTTTGAAATGTTAATCCTGCTGGAGCAGTAGGTGTGCGGTGATCATGAAGTCGTTCGGGCCTTTCATTGAGGCTGACGACATCATTCAGACGAAACATCATCAAGACTTTTAGGAGACTTCCTCAGGGACGTGTGAACCTCACCGCCGGCATTAACACCTGAGAAGGCTCAGCCTGAGCGCAGTGGGAAGCTCCGTTTAGAAAACAGGTCCATTTTTAAAAAGACAGATTCCTGGGTTTCCACACCCACACCAGCTCCAGAGATCTCTGTACGCTGACTCATCCTGAAAGAGAAGCCCTCTCTCTCTCTCTCTCTCTCTCTCTCTCTCTATCACCTCAGCTCTCTCTCTCTTTCTCTCTCTCTCTCTCTCTCTCTCTCTCTCTCTCTCTCTCTCTCTCTCTCTCTCTCTCTCTCCCTCTCTCTCTCTCTCTCTCTCTCTCACCTCAGCTCTCTATCCTCCTCTCCTATCTTTCTCTTGCTCTGCCTCCTGAAATAGAAGCTATTTCTCTTTCACTGGCACTCCCTTACTTTATCTCTCTGTCTCTCCCTCTATTTCCCTCTCTCCACCTCTCTTTCTTCTTTCCCTATGTTTTGTTGCTCTAATCCCCTCCCTCGTTCTTTCCTATCTCTCATTTTCTCCTTCCCTTTCTATTGTCTCCTTCATTGTGTTGCTCCCATCCTCCCTCTATCTCTTCTCCTTTTCTCTCTTGTCTTACTGTCCGTCACCTTTCTTCTTTTTCTCTCTTTCTTTTACCTTCACTTGTCCCTGTCTCCTATCTTTCTCCTGCTCCTGATTCTGTCTTTCTCCTCAACTCTTTCTTTTTCCTCTCTCATTTCTTTCCCCTTCACTTTATCCCCTTCATCTTTTTTCTTTATGTTTTTTGCACTCCGCCCCTCCCTCCCTCCCTCCCTCTCTTTTTCATCCAGTTTCTTTCATTGTCTTTCTTTTCTTTCTTCCTCCTTTTCTATTCTTATCTCTCCCTAACCCACTCTCTCACTGCCCCTCCCTCTACAATGTTTCTATCTTTCTTCATTCTTTCATCCCTTCACCGTTTTCAGTCTCTCTCTCTCCCTTCCCCTGCCTCCCTCCCTTCCCTGCCATAATTTTTTTATCTCTCCCGGTCTCTATTTCTTATTCTCTCTCTCTCTCTCTCTCTCTCTCTCTCTCTCTCTCTCTCTCTCCCCTCTGGGTGTTAGCTACTGTACTCCCTTTGTCTCCCATTCAGTCATTCCCATTCTCTCTGCCTCTATCTCTCTTTCACCCTCACTCCCTCATTCTTCTTCCTCTTTTTCTTTTTTTTTTTTTGATTGCACTATGCCCTTCACTCATTCTCCTCCATCTATCTCTCTCTCTTTTCTCTCTCCCTCCTTTCCCCCTCTCTCTCCTGTCCCCTTTGGGTGTCGGCGTATCACCTTTCAGTAAGCGCAGTGCGGTGGGAGCTGCCCAGGCTGCTAATTCATGTTACGCTGTGTTGTGTGCAGAGCAGTGTTAGGTGTACCGTGTAGGTCTGGCCTCTGTGTGTCTGTGCTGTGTGTTCAGACTGGCTAGTTCTGGTCAGGATTTGTCTGGCTTAGAGATCTGGGTCACTCAATCGACAACACGCTGAACACCACAGGTGACCGTCTGGAAGAGCACAAGTACACACACCCCACACACACACACACACACATACGCACACACACACACACACACACACACACACACACACACATACACACACGCACACACCCCACACACACACACACACACACCACACACACACACACATACGCACACACACACACACACACACACACACACACACACATACACACACGCACACACCCCACACACACACACACCTTCAGATTAGCTCTGTGTAATACGAGAGCACGGTCTGGGTTCATGCTAGCTGAATGAATGGGTCATTTTACCGTGGCGCCTCCTGCTGGCTGGACACATGACTGTGACCTCTCTTTATCCCTTACAGTTCACCAGGCTGATTTTACTGACTGAGGTATGCCTTAGAGGCATGAAGGCTGAATAGTAGAGTATATGCAAATGTGTTTTTGTGACATCACAAAGAAACACTGCCATTCTGCCACAGCCTAATGTCCGTATATGGACAGAGGAGTCAAGAGTAAGTACTGAAACTTTAACAAGCTTTATCCCCGACATAAAGCCTTCTGTTAAAGTAAGGAGGGGTGGTTTTCTGAAACATAGGCCCCACAGGGCCCATGCTGGACAGTAACTGGTTACTGTACTTACTATAAGTGTATTGGTGTGTCTTTACTGAAGGCAGGTCACATTTTTATGACCACCAGCTAGTAACTGCAGACTAGCTGGGCTGGGTGTGATTCGATAAGGTCCTGGTAGGTTGTCACAGGTATCTGGAGACATGCTGACTGCAGGGCACCACACAGCTATTGGAGGGCCCGTGAGGGAGGATCCATAGGCCGAACACAACGATCGAGGTGGTCCCACAGATGCTCAATTGGGTTCAAGTCTAGGGCCTATGGAAGTACCAGGTAGTCGAACATTTCAAGCCATCTTGCTGAAAGTTTATTATTATTTTATTTATTAAATCCCTTGTTGATCCCACAGTGGGGAAATTCAGTCTCCGCATTTAACCCATTCGTGAAGTGAAACACCACAAACACACTCACTAGTGAACACACTAGGGGGCAGTGAGCACACTTACCCGGAGCGGTGGGCAGCCCTATCCACGGCGCCCGGGGAGCAGTTGGGGGTTGGGTGCTTTGCTCAAGGGCACCTCAGTCGTTACCGTAGGCTCAGGGAATTGAACCGGCGACCCTCCAGTCACAAGGCTGGTTCCCTAACCTCCAGCCCACGACTGCCCCCCTTTTTTTTTTTTCTTTTTTGAAAAAAAAAAGCCCCAGGGAAGACAATCAGCATGTATTTATTCCCGAGTTGGTTGAGAGTGACTTCCACACGGATGAGTAGGCCCAGAGAATCCCAGGAAAGCTGACTTCCTTGACTTAAAATGGACTTCCTGTACAGTACTAACAGTTTTGAGGTGAATGTGAGGTCACTGATCATGTGACTGTATTAGAATACTACTGTGTTTCTGTACTGTATACTACACACAGGGGGCAGTATGTAGTTCTTGAGGCAGCTCAAGAAATTCAACCTTCCACAGACCCTGATGATCCAGTTCTACACAGCGATCATTGAGTCCATTCTCACAGCCTCCATAACTATCTGGTCTGGTTCCTCCACCTCACAAGAAAGAACCAAACTCACTGGATGTAACCTGCCATCACTTCAGCAGATCTACACCAGCAGGGTGAGGAAGCGTGCTGGCAAAATTACATCTGACCCCTCACATCCTGGACACCTCCTCTTCCAGACACTCCCCTCTGGTAGAAGACTGCGGTCCATCAAAACCAGCACAACACGTCATGCTAACAGCTTCTTCCCCAGAGCTGTAGCGCTCCTCAACCACAGTGGACACCTCCCACTGTAAACCTCAAACATACAACTGAACTGTACCAAACCGGACTGAACAGCTACTTGCACTCTGCCTATTTGCACTATGACTATTTGCACACCTGTACAGATGTTCTCTTTCTGTAAATATTCAGGTCATCTGTAACTTTCTATATATAACATTTTTCAACTAAATTTGTTTCACATATCTCAGCTTCCTTAGCTCTTTATTACCTTTAGTACTTTTTTAATTTATCCCCTACCCTATTTATTGTTTAGAGTAATTTTCCTTTAGTTTAATACTGTAAATAATCTGTGTTCTGTGTTTTTAGTTACTTGTTTTTGTTACTTGTCATACGTGTTGCTCTCACCAAGAGAAATTCCTTGTATGTGTAACATACTTGGTGAAATAAAGAGATTCTGATTCTATACAGTACATACGACTGCAGTATGCAGTATAGTAGTGTACCATTTCGAATACAGTCAGACAGCAGCTTTTCAGTCTGCTGGGGCAAACATGCCTGCAAGCACACACACATACACATGCTGGACCTCCCCCAGTAGCAGCATAAGGGAAATGCCTCCACCAATAGGAGGCAACTCTGCGGTATCTGTGCTGGAAATGGACCAGCTCTGTTTTGGGGCTGGTGGGCCATATCCATGTTGTAAATATGTAGGCCACTGTTGGCTCACAGCAGATTGCTGTGGCAACAGCGGGCCAGCAGTGCTATATCTTTGCCGGATGTGACCCACATTAGGGTGGGTGGCCACACTTCTGGTTTTAGGCTGGACAGTCAGGTTCTACTCCCAGTCCTCCGTCCGGGACAGTACCTAGACGGACGCTTATTAGTCCTCTTTTAAAACGTTCACTCCCAAACAACATTATGTGTGCCAGTAGCCCCCCGCTTTTACAATGTCCTCCTTTTTTGGGATTATGAAAGCGGCCACCCTAGACCCACATCCACTTGCTATCCCGGAATCAGCCTGTTTAATTTATGCAGTGGTGAAAAAGTGGCATAATGAATGACACACTGTGAAAACCACGTTTGGTTCATTTTGTTCGGGTCTGGCTTTAGCCAAAATTTTTGATTTCAGGGCATCCTTACTATAATCTTACTCACTCCCCTATATCATAGCCAGTTCCGCCCTTGTGTTTGTCTTATGCATGCATAAAAAACAACACGTCAAAACAAAAGAGGCGTGAAGCGAGCCCACCAATCAGTCCACACCATCCATGCGTCTGGTGCAGATGTAAGGAATAATATGATGACTTGGCTTTTTCTTTTTTTATTGAATACAGAAATAAACACAGTTTCACATTTAATACATCCTCAATACAATACATCTTACTTTACATCCAGAAAATGCTTAATCGGTACATTCATTTCTGTTCATAAGGTGCTCAAACACAAAGTTACCACTGCATCTTCAGTTACAGTATGATAATAACCCAGTATGCTGGGTTAACAGCAGAATCTCAGACTATAGCGCGACGGTGAACCCAGGCTTCAGCTAACATTATTTTTCTATTTCATTTAAATTTTTAATATATGAATTTCTATTTAAATGCATCTGATACGGCGCTAACACCTCCTCCTAATTACCAGCACAGAGACACTCACTCCATGGGGTCTGTATTTCTAGGGCTGTGACCCTGCGCTAATCAGATGAGAAAGAGCAGCAGATTAAACTGTTTTTAAGATCATGTTTTTCCCTCTGCTTGATTCCCAGTGGGCACTCATATAAACCAGATGCCAAAGATATTAACATATAGGTTTGGAAGTTTGTGTTTGAAATATATTTGCATATTTACATGTGCGTGTTACACCATATAGAAAAGATATAGAGTACCTACATAAATGCTACAAAGATACCTAAACATACGTACATACATACATCTTTACTTTACAGTGATACACACATAATCTCACAAATTAAAAAACTACATACGTACATACAGACATACATACTTACAGTACCTACATACATACATACATACATACATACACACACATACATGCATACATACAGTACCTACATACATACATACATACATACATACATACATACATACACACATACTTACATACATACATACATACCTACATACATACATACATACACACATACAGACATACATACACACATACATACATACACACACATACATACATACATACACACACATACATACATACACACATACATACATACATACATATGTACATACAGACATACATACACACATACACACATACATACATACATACGTACATACATACATACACACACATACATACATACACACATACATACAAACCAGTATACTGAGGCAAAAATAAAACATAAAAAGGCGTGTAAACTTCTGGAACAGGCCACATTTTATGTTTTATTTCCACCCTAATATATTTAATATTAAATATATATATAAATATCATAATATCAGTTTGAATACAATTAGTCAGTTTTAAAATATTTGAATTTACTGTTATACTGTAGTTTCATTGTAATCTTTTTTTTTTTTTTTTGGCCAAATAACATTTTTGTGTATTTTGTAGTCATGGAAACCTGATAACAGCCTGCTGTTTTGTTTATATGCTCTATGTTCTACTACTGCGTCGAAAGAATTTTGCAATTTCACGATGCGCTGAAATTACGGTATTAATCCTAAACGTTATAAAGTCCAACTGGAAACATCACATTCCACTGTCGGTGAGCCGCTCATACAATCCATAAACATATCAACAAAACTGATAGATATAAGATATTCAGGTAGCTCTAATACAAGTGCCTACTGTAAGTACAAAGGCCTGGCCGTCTCATTCAGAAACAGTCTCTGATTGGCCAGTGAATGGGATGGGAATTTGAATATACGGTCCCGAACTGGCACCCTCATTGGCTGGCACTAAGGTTGGCAGGCCTTATTGCCCATAGCTGAGGGATGGGGGTATATTGTTCAGCACCTTGCATGGCTAAGCAAGGGCTGAATTCCCATTCCATGATCACTGACCTGCGTTCTCGGCATCGGGCGAGCAGAGGTGGGCAGTCCCAGTGACTCAGATATTGGAAATGTATTTTCAAATTTTATAAATCTATTTTCAGTGTGACATAGTTTGGAAATGCCTTTTGCTCTTTACATGGTGTGTAAATTTCATGATGAAGGGGCCAAAATAAATGACCTCAAATTACAAAATAAAAAAAAAAAGTCTGGTTCCATTGACTTACATTAAAATGTAGGTATGTGTTTTCCTTCCTTTCCTTCTCCTGTTCTTTTCAGACAGCAGCGGTATCCTGGTTTTGCAGGTGACCAGATATGGTGTGCTGTGCAGTATCAGGATTCTAGCAAATTGTCAAGCTCCAAAGAAAAACTAGCCTCTCCAAAATGGTAACTTTACGGGAGATGGCGAACTAATTCTTCACTTCCAATGTAAGCTAATGTACAGGTTCTCTAGACGTCCAGTCAACATGACATTTCCACTCTAGATAAGCGCAGCTGACATTTTTTAAACAATGTAAAAACAATAAAACTGTCAAAGACTGGACCGCAATAAAATATGAATCAGAAATATTAACTTTTCATTCTGGATTTCAACATTTATGCACTGCCTTACTTTGGAAATTAATCATGTTATTAAGTTCAGAGACATTTATGGGCTTTACTTAAGTTTGTTTTGCCAATTTACACAGGAAAAGCAATGTTCCTGACTGTTGTAAGTAAATTATACAGTTTAGGATATACAGTATGGATAATGTAGTATTGTTGAAACTGGCACTGATTACTCAAATTTACATTTTTGTCATTTTTTCAGTGAAACACCGGTTTAGACTCTGCATTAACTCCTGCCTTACATACACCCCAACAAACAAATTAACCTTCATTCAGCCGCTCATACACAAGAATAGAGTTAGATAAAGTTACACAACCACAATCAATATGCTTAAGTACATAACAGATTAAATACTAGTATATGATTTTATAATGACTCTACGTACAATACCAGATACTGTAATCCACAATCCATGACTAAAAGTCAGACACTGTGCAAAGAAGCGGTTTTGACAATAATCTAAGGTTTTGTTGAAAGATTGAACAACAACCTCTAGGAATGCATCTAGCTTCGAAGGTGCAACCTTGCCATGTAATAAGGAATTGTTTGAGAAGCTTTGGGGAAAACCCATTCTAAGATTCTGTTGATCTTACTCATGTTATTATACCATATATAATGTACAGGGGTTGGACAATGAAACTGAAACACCTGTCATTTTAGTGTGGGAGGTCTCATGGCTAAATTGGACCAGGCTGGTGGCCAATCTTCATTAATTGCACATTGCACCAGTAAGAGCAGAGTGTGAAGGTTCAGTTAGCAGGTAAGAGCACAGTTCTGCTCAAAATACTGCAATGCACACAGCATTATGGGACATACCAGAGTTCAAAAGAGGACAGATTGTTGGTGCACGTCTTGCTGGAGCATCTGTGACCAAGACAGCAAGTCTTTGTGATGTATCAAGAGCCACGGTATCCAGGGTAATGTCAGCATACCACCAAGAAGGACGAACCTCCACCAGCATCACGTAGTGACCTGGCCACTATCCTGCAAGAAGAATGGCTTAAACTCCCTCTGACCACTGTGCAGGACGCAGTATATGTCATTCCCAAGACCAACTGACGCTGTATTGGCCGCAAAAGGAGGCCCTACACCATACTAATAAATGATTGTGGTCTAAAACCAGGTGTTTCAGTTTCATTGTCCAACCCCTGTATATATAGATTTGATTCAGGGTCTTTGAATAGTGTCTGTACACCAACCACGGTTAGGCTACAGGCTAATCAGCAATGGAGACACACTAATACAATAGACTGCCAGCCCACCACTGGAACAATCTGGGCATGACCACTATTGATGGCTGAGCTAGGCTTAGCGCAGTGCTCCATCTCATGAACCATTTTAATATTAGATACCATCAGAAAGGCGACAGCTAACTACACTTCAGTCTGTGTAGACTGCTAATTGCGCTATTTTGCAGTAATCTGTAAGTGCATAGCAAATGAACTAACAACAAGCTAACTTTAGCTCTCAGCTAACAGTTTAGCATAGCATAACTAGGGCAGTTGCAACACTGATTTTATATTCCCTCTCGTTGGCAGTTGAGGTTGGGCGATTGAATTTGAATGGAAGTCAATGGGCTTCATCATCTAATGCAGTGCTTGGTCCCGGAGGCTCCCTGCCTTTTCCCTTCTCTCAACACCCCTAACTCAATTCATCAGCTCATTAACAAGCAGTTGCAGGGGGTGTGTTAAGGCAGGCAACCCACTAAGAAGTGCAGGGTGGGGTGCCTTCATGACCGAGGTGGGGAAAAACTGATCTAGTGCATCCGTGTGTAGTTTGAATGTGAGTTCCTTCAGCCGTTTCACACGTTCCCTCCCACCTCTTGAGCCAATTGGACCGTTCACACTTGCCGGTGATTTGTTGGGCTGAAACTGTGAACGGCTGGTCAGTTGTAAGAGTAGCCTAATGGAAGCTCCTGGATCCACATGCTACATCACAGCGGCTCTAGCTATAGACTCTGTCCTTGTAAAACATATGACTCTCTGAGATGTTTAGTCTGGGGGATATGCTTTGGTATAAGCTCAGATTAAAACTACGTGACTTTGCTTAAGCGGACGCTGTCCCCTAAGGCACAGAATCCGAGAACAGGCTGGGGAGAGCTTGGTTGAGGATAGGCCATCCTCGCAAGCACATTAAGACTATTAGCTTTAGCATGATGCAGAGTGGGGTACAGAGATGAACCCGGACAGATCTATGAGTGCTTGTAGAGTGCTTGCCTCAGCATAGTCTATATAACAACAGCTAGCTAAGGTGGCTAAGCTCTACCTTCACTAGCCCTTCTTTTCTCCTCTCTCCCTCGCTCTCCTCTTTACCGCAGCAGATGTGGCGATGGCTTGTAGTGCAGGGTTAGCTGGCGCGAGCTGTATCCTGACATCCCAAAACCCATTAGGCCCAGCAGCATGGCGAAGCGTGACGCCAGGGGCTTCTCCCTTCGCAGTTCGCGCCGCACTGCCTGAGTCTGCAAAGGAAACATAAAAGATAGGGGTCAAAGGTCACGGGCCTTGTCATTATGGCTGTCATATCAATCCCAAAAGGCGCCCTAAGGCCTGTGATTCACTTCTGAGTCAGATTTTGTGACGTCAACTATGTGCAGACTTGAGGGCACCAGGGTGCACCCCTTGCAATGTACAGGGCTAAGCATGAATAATGTAACCAGTGAAGATATGTTTTTGGGCGTATTCGTTTTTTAAAATAAGATTCAGTATCTACTGTAGCTTAATTCAGATAATTAGCATAACACATCTTAATTAAACTTGTGTTGTGCTGGCAAAGAAGAAGATGAAGACCCTCTAGTCTGATTAGTCCTAGCTGGTATTCCGAGGAATTTGGTATAGAAGATCACATTTTGGATGTGAGGCCACTGCTGTAGCATCTATTGATGCTGTGTTTGACTTGGCTCAGAAGTGGGCTCTTGGCGCTCCGAATGTTGAACCCCCCTGAGTTCAATTTCAGCATAAGGCTTTTGCTAGTGAAACTTCAGAAGGAAATAATGTTCATTGTAATGGAATTTGAGGTGGCAATGATCGATCCCACATTCCAAACTAACAGCTAAGTACACTTCAGTCTATGTAGACTGCTTATTGAGCTATTTTGCAGTAATCTGTAGTAGTAAGTGCATAGCAAATGAACCAACAACAAGCTAACATTAGCTTTTAGCTAACAGTTTAGCATAGCATCAATTTTATTTATGGCATTTAGCTGACACTCTTATCCAGAGTGACTTACAAGGCTAACTGTAGTACAGGTAGGCTAGTGTAGTGTTAGGAGTCTTGCCCAATTGGTGTAGCTCAGCATAGTCACCCATACTGGGATTCGAACCCCAGTCTCCCACATGTAGAGGTAGCACCCTGAGTATTGGTGTTACCCGCTGAGCTACACCAACCATAACTAGAGCAGTTGCAACAGAATTACGTTGGCAGTTGAGGTTGGGCGATTGAATTTGAATGGAAGTCAATGGGCTTCATCGTCTAATGCAGTGCCTGGTCCCGGAGGCACCCTGCCCTTTCCCTACTCTCAACACCCCTAATTCAATTCATCAGCTCATGAACAAGCAGCTGCAGGGGGTGTGTTAAAGCAAATTCCAAACTTATGATGTGAGCGACTGTTAGTTAGTCTAGTCAGTTTTAGTTCAGTTTTGTGTTGTTCCTGATTGGCTAGTGAGCTAGCTGGCTTGCTAACTGCAACTTAGGATACTAGTTGTTCTGCCAATCTCCTGATCCAGCAAACTGCACATCTGTATGTCAGCCTATGCTGGCCAGCTGTTCCCACAGGCTGCCATTACGGCTCAGACAGCAAGCATATCGTGGCTGTCCAATAAAAAACATGTATCTCAATTTTTCTCAATTTTGACTTTCATGCATCATTTGATAACAGCAGCTGCTGTGTACCCTGAGTGAGAATCTCATGATGAATGGACCAACAGAAGTGGCCCAAAAGTGCTTGGAAAGACGTCTGGTTCCATTGACTTGCATTAAAATTGAATGAGGTTTTTGATCTCTCGTGTAAAGTTGCCTTTTTTTGGAGATACCTGTTTTTCTTTGGGCTCTAGCTATAGACTCTGTCCCTGTAAAACATACGACTCTCCGAGATGTTTAGTCTGGGGGGATATGCTTTGGTATAAGCTCAGTTTAAAACTACTTGACTTGACGATATATTGGTTTGCTGACATGTCTGCTTATTGTCTAATACTGAAGTGCTGAAGAAACCACTAGTGGACCACCAGCTTTAGCTGTCAGCATGCCAGTGGTGGTCAGCTACCCTCATGCTATGAAGGGGCATATAACAAGGACACTAACCTACCTATAGGCAAACTAGTAAACTAACATACATCCCAGTTCACTTTATAGGACAGTTTACAGTGCAGTTACAGTACAAAATAATACTTAGATGTAAACCATTCACACGTTTACTCTTACTCCTTACTCTTACACCTAAAGAATACTTCGAGTATACTTTTATAAACTACAAATTAGGCTAGAAGTAGACGATATAACATACAGGCTCACTTGTGGTGTAGTTCACAGTAAAGTTACAGTGCAAAATAACACAGAGATGTAAGCTATTTACAAATTTGACTATTCTTATATCCAAAAAACACTAAAAGTATACTTCCATAAACTAAAAATTGGGTTTAATAGTAGACTATACTACATACAGGTTCACTTGTAGTAAAGTTTACAGTATAGTGGCAACAAAAAATAATAAAAATAATGTAAAAATGTAAAATAATGTAAAATAAAAGTAAGCTATGTACAAATGTTACTCTTACATCTAAGAACGCTTGAAGTATACTTTCATAAATAATAAATCGGGCTATAAGGAGATGATATAACCTATAAATTCACATGTAGTGTAGTTCATGGTATAGTTTTAGTAAAAAAAAATTAAATTAACCTTAACTAAAACCATACAGTACATGGATATTAGAATACTTACTACAGAAAGTAATTTATATGAACTTTACTTAAGTTTACTTAAGAAAATGGACTTTATCCATACATTCAGGATGTGCACAAATCACTTTATATATGATCCTAAGAGCTAAAGATAATGTTAGATTAGCTTATGTTTGCCTGCATTATTATATAGTAAGTCTGAGTACTATAACCTACACCATGTGTATAGGTGAAACTCTACATGGGGCTGATGCCAACACCTCTAACCCAAACATCCACCCCTTTTAGGCTTTAACGTTTGACACCCACAGTGATGGAAACAGATGAGCCCAGCAGGCCTGACGGTCTGAAATAGAGTGACTTAAAGATTTAGAGCGAGTACGTTGTTTGAGTGATCCTATTAAACAGAATTAATCAGAACCCATGCAGGTCACTGGCAGCCGTCCAGCCCCATTCAGGGAATCATCCTACAGGTGAACGCCTCAGCCTGTAGGATCGGATATGACCGGCTGGACACATTAGCACATATTAGACTTGTTATCGCTGCTTATCGCTGATGTGAATGTCACTGTTATCTGTCACAGAGTCACACAGCGATCACACAAAGTGAATGAGTCTGGATTTGAAATCAAGTATTTTACAGTAATTCAAGTTACTTTTCTTTACAGTGGTGGTCTTAGGGACTTAGGAGATGCAAAAATAGATATTTTATTTATCAGTGATTTCAATTATTTATGGGGAGATGCAAAAAATGGTCATGTTGTTTAAAGGTAGATGCTAAATCAACAATTTAATTTATGGGGAGATGCAAAAAATGGCCATTTTTTTACAGGGAGATGCAAAAACAACAATTTTATTTATGGGGAGATGCAAAAAATGGCCATTTTGTTTACAGGGAGATGCAAAAACAACAATTATTTATGGGGAGATGCAGAAAATGCCCATTTTGTTTACAGGGAGATGGAAAATTAACTATTTAGTTTACTGGGAGATGCAAACATAGCCATTATTGGGAAATACAAAAACAAAAAAATTGTTTAGGGAGATGCAAAAAAATGTCCATTTTGTTTACCAGGAGATGCATAAAATAGCCATTTTATTAACATTAACTTTCATATAATGATAACGCAGTAGTGGTAAACCTAAGAAATGACATTTTCTTTGGGGCCTCTTCTTTGCAACACCCTGTACGAACCTTTCCATCAAAAATTGATTTTTAAAAGGATATTTTAATTAATATATTTTAAAGAATAAGTCAAAATAGTATCACTAAACTATCGTGAACAATGTCTCGAGTATCAAGAGTCCAATAGCCTTTTCATATCGTAACTTTCTAGGAGTTTTTAGAGGCCATTGAACATTTTGGACATCTGGTTCCTACCACTACCACTGTGAGCAGTTCTGTCTGGGTAACTTTCTCTAGAATGGAGCACCAATCCAGTATGAGTGACAGTTTAAATCTCATTGCATTCATTTCGAATTATGGGATGAGCTACTACGTCTGTGGAATCATCTCTTTGGAAACCCACCGTACATTTAAATCAACAGCACTACACTCACGCCACTCACCTGCAAGTAGCGGATATATCCGGGGGTCAAGCGGGGCAAGCGGAAAAACATCGCAGTGCTTGCTTTCTCTCCTCTCAGGTCACTTCCCTGGCCAGAGACCCCCAGAAGCCCCCTCTCACACACACCACGGTGTCCCACAGCCAGGCGGACTGTGTCTCTGGCCTGATTTGTCTTTCTGCTGTCTTCGGACACTTGCCTGTACAGGGGTAATAAGGCCTAGACGGCTTGTGTAATCGGTCACATGTCTGCCTGTGCATCCCTAATCCATGTCCGGTCATGGGGACAGTAGGTAACTGTGGACAGACAGCCGTGATCTACAAAGCTGGACTGTCTCTCTATCACACAGTTAGACAAGCTGCACGATATTGCCATTACGTCTTCAGTCACTTCCAAAGAAGCAGAGACAACCACCCCACTACCCACACACACACACACACACTGCCCCTAAAAACCTCTATGACACTTATCCCCTGTGGACCAATCCCCTCGTCATCATGCATGTCATATACACTCGTCATCAGAAGAACAGCTGCACCCAGAAGGAGATGTGGGATTGCGGTGCTGTGGGGAAGGAAGATAAAGGTTAAAGGTCACCAGGATCAATAACTGATGATACATTTAGACTGATATGATCAATATTTATTGAGCTACACATACAGAAGTCTGTCTCTCAGTATGGCGTCGGGCCGCCGTGTTCGCTAACCCAACACGCCAGACGTCTCGGTATGGAGCTGTAGAGGTTCCTGATGGAGTCCTGTGATAATCCATCCCATGCAGCTTGAACATCCTCACACAGTTCCTGCAGATGGTGCGGTAGGGGTGGAGGTGGAGTGACACCAGGCCTTCTGGACGTGTGACGACAAACCGTTCATCTTGGTGCTGACCACGGTGCCTCCACACACAGATTCGTTGGTCGTCTCCACCAAGACTAAAGCGGGACTCGTCACTGAAGATGACCCACTGCCATTCTGAGTCACTCCATGACAGTCTGGTACGACACCACTGCAGTGTTTGGTGACGGTGACGTGGTGTTAAGGACAGTCGTGGTAACGGTCTGTGTGCATGTAGTCCTGTGTGGTGCAGCCGTCTGCCAATGGTGCTGCAGTAACAGGAGGACTCATGGAGGACACCACTGCTTACTGAATGTTGTGGCTGTTGGGTCAGACAGCGATACATTCGTATGCCTCACAATGTCAAACCTACACACCAAGTTTCATTTCCGTTTGGTTGATTCCTTCTGGGTGCAGCTATTTGTGCAGCTACTCCTTTGACTCTGAGTGTGTTTATAGTAGCTCTGGTTATCACTGTTACAGTAACCACACCTGCTGATATGGCCAGTGATTCCACACGGTTTAAATGGGAGTGTAAACTTTTCCATTAAATGTCATAATCACTTTAAACCGCTCGCTTTTACACCAAGCAAAAACACAGACCCGCTGAAGAGCCTGAGTCATTAAGGAGAGAGCTGCTCCTTCAGAGATCAGAGTAATTACTCCGGTAATTATCCCAAAGAATTCTCTCAGCAGGACAGAACTCGCAGGGACGTGCATGCATGGCGTCTCTCGCTGCTCACAGGTTGGAGGCAGAGCTCTCAAACCCACTTTTCGGTCCAGCGCTCATTTTTGCACTTCACCATAAGAACCCACTGCCTGTTTTTCCTGAAGGCGGAATGTGATTGAGCTTGACTGACAGCACGTACATCATGCACACAAATCCAACTTTGCTAAACAATTATAATCCTGAATGATCCACTTGGGGCTAAAAATAAGTGGATTTGGATCAGAGGGTGTTTCCGTGACCAGCGGAGATGACCCACGTGATCGGGTCACGAGCGGGTCAGTAGGGTTCTAAGGGTTCTATTCAGATCTGGCAGTGGATTTGTTCAGGTTATGCCAGAAAGCTCTTTTCCAGTCTCTATGATGGGCTGCAAGGCTGCATGTTGTTCTGCTTAGAATGACTTGAACTGAATTGAGTGACTCAGTTGATTTGAACTGGTCAGTGTTTGGATTTAGGTTGGTTGTGCGTTTGGCTCAGAGAGGTGACTTTTGGCATTTAGCCAGTATGACCTGGAATGTTTTCCGCATTATATGAGGTCATAAGGAAGCCATTTATGTGGTATTTGAATCTGATTGACATATCACCTAAATGTACCTAAATTAATAAAAAAAATATATATATTTTTAATAATAAAAATTGCAGCTCGGCACTAATCAAAGCCCACCAAAACCCAAGCCCACCCAAACCCACCCAACAAAATGCCCAAGCCCACCCAAACCCAAACCAACCTAAACCCAAGCCCACACAAATCCGATTCCATCCAAACCCAAAGCCAAGCCCATCCAAGGCCACCAAAACCCAACCAAGGCCACCAAAACCCCCACAACAAAATGCCCATGCACTCTCAAACCCAAGTTGACCTAAACCCAAGTGGATCCAAACTCACCCTAATCCCAATTCCACCCAAATCCAATTCCATCCAAACCCATCCAAGACCACCCGAACCCTAAGTCCACCCAAACCCAAGGCCATCCACAACTAAGCCCACCAAAACCCATCCGTAGACCATCAAAACCCACACAAACCCAAGCCCACCCAACCAAATGCCCAAGTCCACCAAAACCCAAGGCCATCCACACCTAAGCCCACCCAAGCCCACCAAAACCCATCCGTAGTCCATCAAAACTCACACAAACCCAAGCCCACCCAACAAAATGCCCAACCCAAGGCTGGGTTGTGCCTCTGACCTCCCAGACTGGACCTATGCAAGTGCAATGACTGCTAGTGTGTTAAAAGCGCATTTAAAGTGAACTCCAGACATGTCCTCTGACTATGCATGCTGTGCAACTAGAAATGAATCAGATTTGTAGTGTGGACCCTCCATAACTCTGATTCATGAAACTAATTTGCCCTAATGTGCAAAAAACCCCAAATCTGTTTTTGGTTAACAATGCTGAAGAATGAAGTCTTAGGAAAATTAAATCAGATTTCATCACAGCATGTTAGCTTAATAACTGGAACTACACGCTAACAGTCTTACAGCTGATGTGCCTTTCCACATATTAACCAACAGAGCCTCAAACAGAGCAAATCCTTCACTGATTAGATATCGGTAAGAAGAGCACTGGATCAGGCTATGGTCTCATGACTTGCCGGGATTTAAGCAATGACGCTGATGGGTTTCATAAAGCTGCTTAAGAAAACTCTGGTGGCCTGTGCACAGGATTTGTCCCCCTCAAGCCAGCACAACTGGTGGCAATGGCCATGGGTCTAGAGGGTTTACGGTGGATCAGCTACTCATGGGCATAAAAGCCAATCTTGTTCAGGACTCGACTGAAAGAAGAACTACAAAGGACTTAAAGGAGATCAGAGCTTGTAGCTCATTAGCTACTTTATTAGCTCATTAGCTGGTTTGAAAGGTCACAAAATGTCTATAGGGGCACTTACAGGGCTCAGGGTTACATCTACACTCATTACCACAAACATAGCTGCACCCAGAAGGAGGTGTGGGAGTGCGGTGCTGTTGGGAAGGAGGATAAAGGTCACCAGGATCAATAACTGATGATGCATTTAGACTGATATGATCAATATTTATTGAGCTACACATACAGAAGTCTGTCTCTCAGTATGGCGTTGGGCCGCCGTACATGACACGACATGCCAGACGTCTCATCATGGATGAGGTTACTAATGGTCTCCTGTGATAATCCATCCCATGCAGCTTGAATATCCTCACACAGTTCCTGCAGATTGTGCGGTAGGGCTGGAGGTGGAGTAACAGCAAAACTTGAGCATCTGCATGGGATGCCATAGCAACTGTGTTAGCAACATTGTAGCATCCTCATTGCTTACCACAGCAACTGCATAACAATACCTTAGCATCCACATGGGATACCATAGCAACTGCTTAGCAATACTCTAGCAACCACCTGGGATACCTTAACCATTGAATAGCAACACTCTGGCAATAATGCGGGATACCAACAGTGGACATAATGGAGGGACCTGAATGCTTTAGACCTCTGGTTCCTATTACCACCACCATGAACAACTTTGACTAAGTAAGTTTCTCTGGATTGGAGCATTTCACATTTAATGGAACGTGGCTGTACTTTATTTTAGGCCAACTTAGTAAGAAAGTGGTAGCAACAGATGGTAGTCCTAAAACCAGAGTGGTCCACTCACTGTTTAACCAGGCATAACACAACACAGTCATGTACTGTAGAGAGCATTTTAACAGGCTCCATCACCACCTGGTACGGTACTGCACTGCTATCCAGCGGAAAGCTCTGGAGAGGGTGGTGCAGACAGCCCAGTACACTGCCAGGATTCAGTTCCCAGTCCTCCTAGATTTATAGACCAGCCACTGCCTGAGGAAGACCAGGAGTGTTCTAATGGAATCCACCCATGCAAACTACTACTCTCACAGCTTCTGACAGTAGGACGTACAGAAGCATGAAGCCCAGAACCAGCTGGTTCAAAGACAGCTTCTTCCCCCAGGCCATCAGGCTGTTATATCAGTCAATGGGCCTGTCACTATGCCTCTCACCTGATATATATATAGTTCTATATATTATTGGTTGGTGTAGCTCAGCAGATAACACCTCTATCCACCAGGGAGCACCAACCCCATGTGGGAGATGGGGGCTCGAATCCCGATCTAGGTAACAAATGGTGAGCTACACCAATAAGAGTCCTTGGGCAAGACTCCTAACACTGCATTGGCCTACTTACCCTAGTAAGTTGTAAGTTGCTCAGCTATATGCCCATATATATAAATACAATATATACACACATTGGTATTGCACTATATTGTAAATATATATATATATATATATATATATAAACACGTATATATTTTTTAAATGTACACACACGAAGTTCAATACTGGTGTACTGTATATTAATGTTAACGTATTTTATGTGTAATTTCAGACTTACACTCACCTACTCCCTAACTAATTTAAAACTATAATAATAATAATTAAAATTACATTTAAAAATAGACTACATATTTAAACATTTAAAATGGTCTCAATAGTCTTAATATGGTAAATATACTATTTTGTTTTATTTATTTATTAACAGCCTCGATAGTCATACGCATGTTTACGGTCCCTGTGACGTCACTCTTCACAGATTTAAAATGAAACCTTTAAACATTTTAAACTGCATTAATATTTTTTTTAAATTTAAATATATTGTTATTATTTTACTAACCACATTGAATAAGGAAACTGCAATCGGAGAAACAGCCCTGATACAGTCATGCACTTGTTTACGGTCTCCGTGACGTCACTTTCATTCGTTTTAAAACTAAACATCCAAAGATTTTTTAACATTTAAAACTGTCCAAATATATATATTTTATAATTCAAATAAATAGTTATTTTATAGCAAATAAAATATAATAAGGAAACTACAGTTGAACAAACCGATAAAGTCAGGCACTTGTTTAAGTTCCGCGTGACGTCACTTTCGTGCGACAGTAGTTGGTACGTAAGCGCGGGCTAACATTGAGCAGTTGAGAAAAACAAGTCGTGTTCTGACTAAAATTGTTTTCAGTTCGTATAATGTAAGTCAGATATTGTAGTCGGGTTTCACGTTTCACTCGTATTCGTTTTTAGGTTACCGGTGTACGCGTTAGCATTGTGCTAGCACAGTGTTTTTGTTTTGGTGTTATTTAGCTAGCTGGTGTGCTAACCTTAGCTGGGCTGGTGCAGCTGCTGAAGCTGAAACCGAAACCTAGGCGGACTACATATCTCCGGGTTCAGTTTTGTTTTACAGAGTTATGCTCAGACTTTGTCCATGTAGCTAGCTGGAGATAGCGGCCATTCTTATTTAAGTAAAACCTCTGTTAGGACTCCAAACAGCAGCTCCAGCAGCTCCTCTGCTAAGGAAAAGTGGGGCTGGATGGGGAATGACTTTTCTCACCTAGGCAAGGAGACTTAACTTAAGCAACATTATCAGGTGAAAAGGTAAATACATTTCTGCCTCGATAAGCGCTGTTACACTTCCATTAGTCTTTCATTCATTCACTCATTCATTTATTCATGCATCCATGTTATGTTTGGCCACTTGTTGTAAAGCACATTGAGCTGCATTTCTGTGTTCACGATGATATCACACTAGCTAACTTGGTATAATGACTCCAGTGACTCTCTACTGTAGTGCATAGTATAATATGGTGTATCATATCTGTGTACCTCGTGTAATATTCATTTAGTGCCTAATGGAGATCCTTAAGTGGCATGGTGGTTATTTCTTAAAGAGGTGTGGCCACAAATGATTATATCGAAGTCACAAAGGCCACTATAACTATATTGAGGCCAACACACACTAAATCCATGAATTACTACATGGAGGCCATGATGGGTTATAACTGAGGTCACAAGATATTATATAACAAATGTACAGAAGCCCTGAGAGCTAAGGTCGAAGTGGCGTTCTGGAGATCATGACATGTTTGTCGTGTGATCTCAGTATAAGTCGTGGTCTTGGAGAAAAAAAAATGTCGACATCACAGGACAAATAAATCATGATCTCAACATAACAGGGCAGAACTACCCCATGGCCTCTCTGGACTTCACTACAAATACAGTGCTGGCCAAAAGTATTGAAATTCTGTCAGATAATGCTCCATTTCTCCCAGAAAATGATTGCAATTACAAATGCTTTGATATTAAAATGTTCATTTAATTTGTCTTCAATGGAAAACCACAAAAAGAATTGTCAAAAAGCAAAATTGGATATAATTCCACACCAAACATAAAAAAGGGGGTGGACAAAAGTATTGGCACCCTTTGAAAAATCATGTGATGCTTCTCTAATTTGTGTAATTAACAGCACCTGTTACTTACCTGTGGCACATAACAGGTGGTGGCAATAACTAAATCACACTTTCAGCCAGTTAAAATGGATTAAAGTTGACTCAACCTCTGTCCTGTGTCCTTGTGTGTACCACATTGAGCATGGAGAAAAGAAAGAAGACCAAAGAACTGTCTGAGGACTTGAGAAGCAAAATTGTGAGGAAGCATGGGCAATCTCAAGGCTACAAGTCCATCTCCAAAGACCTGAATGTTCCTGTGTCTACCGTGCGCAGTGTCAAGAAGTTTAAAGCCTGTGGCACTGTGGCTAACCTCCCTAGATGTGGACGGAAAAGAAAAATTGACG
>JAMWET010007418.1:137500-212500 GCA_024036415.1 Prochilodus magdalenae | reverse complement strand
CAGTTCTGATGTGCTTTGGGAGAGAGATTGGTTAACACAGTGATGTACTGTCTTTAACAATGCAGGGTTTCTCAGTGGAAGGGCAGGAAAATATTCAGGAGGTCCTCAGCAAGCAGCTTCTACTGTGCCAGTTCCTCACGGCCCTGTCGGTGGTTAGAACAGGTGCGATATCTGGACTAATCCAGATCTTATTAATCTCTTGTTGTGAAAGTCAGAGACCAGTCTTTCCTTTCTTTATTTGTCAGTCAGAATAGCCATTAAGTTATTAATGTTTTTCAGTATCGGGGGAAAAAAAGAAACCAAAGAGACCACGGCTCCCACCATAGTCTTATGGGATGGGAATTCGCTGACATGTGTGGGAGAAAGCAGTCCACCAGTCCAGTGCATCCAGTAGCTGGACATCATGTACCTGTAGCTGCAAAGTCATTTTATAGTTTATATAAAATGATAATTTCCCAGTTCATTAGTATGTACAAGTACCTGCTTAATAATTGGTAGTAATGCAAAACGTTCATTCAGATTACTTACAAAGCCACCGATCATGTGAAAAACACAGGTTGCAGTATTGTGCTATAGAAATGGCAGGACGTTTATATGGGCAGTCGGTCTTACCTGTGCAAGGGCAGGGCAAGGCAAAGCGTATAGCACCTTTTATACACAAGGGCATTTCAAAGTGCTTTATATAAAATGGAGAAAATACAAAGAAATAAAAACAAAATAGAAGCAAAATAAATCATTTAAAACCCCCTTAAAAGCGCTTATCATTAAAATCATTAAATAAAATATAAATAAAAGTAATTATAAGAATGAGGAGTAAAAAGTGCCGTTACAGGAGAGTAACAGTGCTCTAAACTGAGCTGAAAGCCTGAACAAACAGGAATGTCTTCATTCTGGATTTAAAACTATCTACCGTTGGGGCTTTTCTAAAACTCTGGCGGCTGATTCCATTTACCAGCTGCATAGTAGCTAAAAGTTTGACATTGCAGTCATGCAGGATGCATGCTGGCCCTCTTCCCCATGCAGGTGATTCTAATCTGGTCAGATTGTTTCATTTCCTGTAAATAACTCCCACTTAACGGCCTAACAAAGGTGGTCTTTGACTTTCGCACAGCTGCGAGAGCTATTGGAGCAGATTTCTTATTTGTCACCTTGCAGTGTAAACGGATGTTAACGTTCACTCCTCCGATCTTTGTGCATGCTTGTGTTCAGGAGGACACTTTGTGTGTAAGACGTTTGACCTCTTCACACCCTTCAGCGTGGGTCTGATCTACCTGCTTTATCTCTGCTTCGAGAGAGTCTCTCTCTTTAAGCCCCTCACCAGTCGACCTGCCAACTCGGAGAGGTTTGTACGCATTGCTGTTTGTGATTTAGTGGGATTCAGTGTTTGTTTTCGTTTGTGTAGACCATAAGCCTGTTATTGGCAGAGAGCATTCCTGTAATGTTTCTTCCCGTGGTGTTGTGCTTCGATGTGAGAATAAGGTAAGAGGGCAGATTTCATGGAGCCATGTAATGGTAAAACATAGAGTAGAACATTATGGTTGTCATTAGCTCTGAACACCACCAGATGGCAGTGTAGATCCTGAAAAAAATCATCTTCATACAAGGTTTGTAGTGGGTTGAGGTATTTCAATGTGTTTTTAAATAATGCTCTGTATATTTCAGTATCAGATTTGACAAGTGGGTTTTACTGTGAGTGAGTTATACAGTGTGGTAAGCAGATATCTGAGCTCATCTTAGGATTTATCGAATTGGAGCTGTAGTGAGGAATCTCATGAGATGGCCAACTACATTCAGTCCTTTGGTCCTCTTGTGCCCTACTATTCACACAGACCCAGGGTCCTGGGGTTTTAGCTTGAGCTTGAACATTAACTGATGAGCAGGCTCATTAAGGTGGGGTTCTCTGGAAAAATGTGAGACCACCTAAAAATGATCAGTTTCTCTGGTTGTAGTTTCTCAGGAACAGTAACATGGCAAGTTACACACTTTTAACCACAAATGACGTAGTAATCTGTGTGCTGTTGGGAGATTTGTTTAAAATAAATAAAAAAATAAAATAATAATAATAATAAACAAGTAACTGTCAGAGTAGTAGTATCATATTAACCACAGCAGGCCACTGCAGTATCTCATCCAACATGCCTCTTCCAGCAGAATGCCTCTTTTACAGAGACACCTGTTCACTGTGTTTGTACGTGCGTGTAGGTATGTGGTGTGCCGGAGTTTAAAGCCGGGCTCTGATGCAGTAAGGGACTACCTGTTTACTGTGAATCTGAAGCTGAACCAGTTCAGGCACTCTGAGAGGGACGTCACTGATGTGGTGCCAATGGACATCATCAAAGGAGACACAGACTTCTATCAATATATGGTCAGCTCCAATGAGAGGTAAGGTCCTCCCCATCCTCACTGCTTTTTAATAAAATCGTTAAAATAGTTTTTTTTCCTCATCACAAACAAATGGCCAGTGAACCAGTATGCTTTATATGTGAAGTTGATGGTTGTACAATATTGGATCAGTTTAGAAGGTCAGTATTGTAATTCTTGAATTATCTGTATTATCTTAGATAGATAGATAGATAGATACTTTATTGATCCCGAAGAAAGTTTAGCAGCCAGTAGCGGTTTCACAAAAAACAGCACAGATACAAATACAAATTGAAAAAAAAAAAACAAAACAGGGTTGTGCAGTATGAAGAACCTAAATGGGTCGATACCGGCAGCAGTGTTATTAACTGTTAACTATAAACTGTGCATAGTACAGGTCACTAACGATAAATATATAAATATAAATATATCTCACTTCACAAGGAGGCAAGAAATATATACAAGAAAATATAGATATACCTGTATACTGTAGAAAAAAAGTGCAATAGTAATAAATAAATGTGCATGATTGTGCAAGGGACGCAGTTATCAGCAGATAAATGACTGAATTAGCATAATAAACATGTGCATATACTGGTATTTAAGTGGAGTGGAGTGTCCAGGAGTTCAGATATACAGTATATGTGTCCTGTCAAATGTTCTCTATCTTTCTTTTTAAAAATGTTTCAGGTATAAAGACGGAATATGTTTAACCGTTTCATGCGGCACCATTCAGACTGTAACTGTTAGAGGGGTTTAAAAGCCTGGTCACTATTACCTTTCATTTGGACCATTGTTTTGTATTTGTGTTGAGTTTGCGTCTGTGTTAGCTAGCTGGCTAACCATGGTTCACTTCACCACGTCGATGGAAGATGTGGAAGCTGTGTACGGAGATTGTTTTCTTAGACACTGAAGCACTGTGGGAAATGTTAAAGTAGCAACATTAGTTCAAAGTGACTTATCTCAGCGATATGTGTTCATCTGTAAAAGTGCTATATGACATCAGAACAAACACAGACAAACACAAATCTGGTGCCACTTATTTTTCTACTCTTAAGCTTTAACCTTTTATTTTTATTTATCCTTTATTTAACCAGGTTAATCCCACTGAGATCACAGATCTCTTATACAAGGGAAACCTCGCCAAAGAATGGTAGCAACACAAAACGCATTTTGTGTTTTATACATCATTCAAACACAGCAGCTGCTGTGTGAGAACTGCATGATGAAGGGACAAACAGAAATGGCCCAAAAGTGTTTGGAAAGACGTCTGGTTCCATTGACATGCATTAAAACTAAATGGGGTTTTTGGGCTCTCCTGTAAAGTTGTCGTTTTGAAGGTACTATTAAAAACAGGTACATAAAACATCTCCACAAGGCCTTAAAAGTATTCAACGGTACAAGTTCATTTAGTCGGCTGTTCCAGGCACAAACCGTAGAAGCCGTCTAACACGTGGGATGCTTGTCCAGTTCTCCCAGTAGCACCTGGTTGGGTTTAATGATTGATTGATGAGATTAGCTACTCTAACCTGGCAACTGTAAATACTAGAAGTTGGATGGAGGAGATGAGTATGAGGAGAACTTTGGAAATTGTTAAACTAAATCGCCCATTAAATTGTTTGTTTGGTTGTGTTTATTTAGGGCTGCAGTCAGTGATATTGATAGGCCAATATTCCGTCGATTGTTGAAACAAATAATCAATTATATCATATTAGGAAACGCCCAAAACGGTTATTAAACAACTCTTATTTAGTTATCAGCTTTTAAATTTAGCTTGGGGTTGTTATATGCATTTGCTGACCAACAATGAAGACTGAAACGACAAGCTTCTTAGTTAAAAGTTTGTTTCCTCAGAATATGATAAATAAAGATAAATAAAACAAAATTTTCCTGTCAAAATGCAAAACCAAGGATGTGCATAGTAGCAGCTATGGCATATAGCAAAACCAAAGCACTTAAAGTAATACAGAATCAAATTAGTTTCATTTTTAAATTAAAACTGAGTGTTTGTTGTGCATTCTGCTCTCCGTCTACATCTAACGCGACTTCAGTTGTTCAGTAATTGCAGCCAGAGATGGGGAAATGACTTTACCAACTAATCGTTGGCTGCTAAATTGGTTTCCAACCTAGTAGGTCATCCATTTTAGTCGACCCAGTCGTTTACACTTGCACCCTAATTCACTTTAATATCTAATCAAACTCCCTTTATAGTCCGTTGTTAAGATTTGTGCTGTGTTATTATTAATTCCACCTTAACTAGTGGAATGTTGTCCACTGTGCAGCAGTAGTCATTCTTTTCAGAAGCTGGTTGTGTCGGTATACGGCTGACGTACAGCATTTGGGGCTGAAAGTCTTTGAAGGTTTGTAGCCTAGTTAAATGACTCTATGTGCCGTTTCCTCAGCGCTCTAACGGAAAACGAGGAAGCAGATCCGGTCCTTATTCCTGACCTTTTCTTTTGTCTTCCAGTCATTGCGGTGTGCAGATCAAGGCTCTGTCTAAAATCCACGCCTACGTCAGAGACACGTGAGTTTGTTCTCCGTGCATCGCTGTTTTTTGTTGACCTTGTTCTGAGAGTGCTGTTTGTCCTGTGTGCAGTTTATTTTATCTGTGTCTGTCTGTGTTGTGTCTTCTTCTTTTTTTTCTTCTTGTCCCCCCCCTCAATTTCACTCTGGTCAGGACTTTGTCTGAGCCCAGACAGGCTGACATTCGTAAGGAGTGTCTCAAACTGTGGGGGGTAAGTAGAGATGAACACATGATCACTCTCAGAACTGAAAGCCTCTCACTCTATGGTGGTGCTGGGTGATGTATTGGGGCAATGTTGGACCCCAAACTTGGCTAACCAAGTTGCCGTTGGCGAGGTGCTTTAGATTATTTAGAAAGAAGAATTTGGATACATATAAAATAAATAAATAAAATAATCTTCTTCCTGGAAACAGTGGTTTTTGTCCTGGTTACCCAGTACTGAGTAAACTTCAGTTTGGTCTCAGTTTAACCAACCATTAAAACAAAACTGGTTTAGGACACTTGCTTTTAGGACCAATTCTCTGAAAGCATGAGTTTATCATCTTTAATTCAATTAATGCAAGCTTCAGTACCGTCTGTTAGCCTGTTAGCATGATGTATTGTTTTACCAAAGCTGCTGGAGTATGAAATCTAAATCAGAATCAGAACTTTATCCTCATCTGTCAGAGTGTTTAGTCTCTAAATCAGCCACACAGGTGTCACAGTAATACTATAGCAAGCAGATAATAATATACAGGGGTTGGACAATGAAACTGAAACACCTGTCATTTTAGTGTGGGAGGTCTCATGGCTAAATTGGACCAGCCTGGTGGCCAATCTTCATTAATTGCACATTGCACCAGTAAGAGCAGAGTGTGAAGGTTCAGTTAGCAGGTAAGAGCACAGTTCTGCTCAAAATACTGCAATGCACATAACATTATGGGTGACATACCAGAGTTCAAAAGAGGACAAACTGTTGGTGCACGTCTTGCTGGCGCATCTGTGACCAAGACAGCAAGTCTTTGTGATGTATCAAGAGCCACGGTATCCAGGGTAATGTCAGCATACCACCAAGAAGGACGAACCTCCACCAGCATCACGTAGTGACCTGGCCACTATCCTGCAAGAAGAATGGCTTAAACTCCCTCTGACCACTGTGCAGGACGCAGTATATGTCATTCCCAAGACCAACTGACGCTGTATTGGCCGCAAAAGGAGGCCCTACACCATACTAATAAATGATTGTGGTCTAAAACCAGGTGTTTCAGTTTCATTGTCCAACCCCTGTATATACTAACAGAATAAGAGGTTTGAGCATGCACTACCCTGCTAGCTTCATACTTGCCTCCAGTGGTAGATGTGCTTGTTCATGGGAATGTACAGCCTTTGACTTTTTTTATTTTCTGTCTATATGCAGGTCCCTGATCAAGCCAGAGTGGCTCCTGCTTCCTCAGACCCTAAATCCAAGTTTTATGAGCTCGTAAAGGTCTGTCTGCTGAACTGTATGGAGAGTAGGGCTGCACGACAAATGCGTTTTATGGTTATTAAGGGCTTTACCACACGGCAGAGTGCTTTCTAATAGTGACAATACACAGAATTCAAAACTCCATTTGATACAATGTGTTTTCTGATATGGCGAACGTGAGGATGGCTGAAATACTGAATACGTACATGTCCTGTGTTCATGTTATTCGCAGCTGTTGGAACAAAACCTTGCATCTCCAAAATGTTAATTTAACAGGGCCCAGTAGAACCAGATGTGGAAGTCATTTGGGACGTTTCTTTGGGTGTGTTGAAAATGAAATGCCCACAGGATATATACAGATGTTTTCAAACTAGATAAGGATATTGTGTGCATCCCACCCTGGTGTTTTCTCACCCCATTCATTTCTGAAAAACAAAAAAAAAAACAAGAATGCTGTTCTAGATCAGGCTGGACATTGGAGTTGGAGGAAGAGAAAGGAAGAGGAATAGGGAGCTGCACTTCCTGAAGTAAATATAGAATGGTTAAATTGTTCCCACTTGCTGCTGGAGTTTTTAATGGGAGGAATGAGGGATGAATAAATGACACATGGAGGAGCATTGGTCAGTACTTCTGTGGATTATGGTTTGGCGATCTGCCCTGAGTGAGTAGATGGAATAGAGTTTGAGTAGGGCCAAAGATGAATGGGACTGTATGGGAGAAATGGGGGGTCGGGGAGAGACAAACACACAGGTGCGGGTCAGACCCATGTTTGTGCTTGTCTGCCCTGAGACAGTGTATCAGAAATTAGGTCTCCTGGTTGGGCAGAAGTACAGCAGATACGCATGCACTTTCCCACCACTTTCATTTGTAACGGGACAAAATTCAAAATTTAACAAAGCCAAAGAACGCATCCACAAGCCGTGTATAAGCATACTGTCCCCGATCAGACCGCATCTCCTGGAGTTGGGACAGTGTTGGCGAAGAAGAAGAAGAAAATCATGTACCTATAAATAACAGTAGTGTTGCACATGGCGCAGTCACTAATAGTGTCAGAAACTGAAAGATATTTGTATATAATTTTTTTATATATATTTATATATATAAGATCAGAGGTTTTGGTCCTGCCAGCTGCATATTGTGCAAGTATGTTTTGACACAGTCATCAATTCTGAGCTCCAGACAGAAGTTAATATTCAGCCGATATGGGTTTGGTTCTAATAAATAAAAGGCAGGGAAACAGAACTCGACTGCAGCAACATCTCCCTGGTTGCTCTCTAATGTAAGCCCTGCCCCCACCCACTGACATCTTCAGCCAAGTCACATTATAGATTGAATTTGTTTAGCCAGTCGGTTGCACTTTGTAGCTATATAATCATGATGCTACTCTTTTGCCCATATCGTACAGCCGTGATTGATAGCAGGATGTTTATATGTACCATCTAATCAAACCTTTTGGCTGTTAAGTGCACATACCCTGGCTAAAGAGCTCTGTGTGTTTGTTTACTAGGGTTTGGACATTGACAGCTTTAACTCCAGGCCGACACCCCTGAATGCCGGCACTCTGGACAGACTGCAGCAAGTACTGGACTATCGATGCATCGTTGGAGGCGGAGAGCAGATCTTCCTCTTGGGTCTTGGGGTGAGACTGTGTGTGTGTGTGTGTGTGTGTGTGTGTGAATATAAGGTCTGTTTTTTTGGTGTGTATTGTTGTGCCTTCTCTCCGCCTTCATTACAGCTTCCCTTCTTTTTAGGAGACACGTGTTTAGTTTTTCAAAGAAATCTGCAACCACCTTCAAAACTTCAGTCTTGGATGTTGGTTTAGCATTCTCTGTTTTGTACCATTCAACTCCACTCAACACTGGTGGTGTTGGGGTCTGGACCCTGGGGTGGTCAGTCTATTATTTTGAGAACACAACCAGTTTGCTTGTTCATTTTGATTTCCTCAGTAAAGACTTACAGCTACACAGACCTCCATAGCTCTGATGTGTCTTCTCACGGTGGAAGCATGGACAGAAACACCTGTGGGTGTCCTCAGATCTGAAGCGAGAGTGGAGCTGGATGTTCTCCTCTCTCCCTTAAAGATGAAGCGCTGTTGATTTGATGGGGACAGTTTTGGCGGTCAGTTTTTCCAGGTGGTTGTTAGGAATGCCTTTTTCACTTTAATTTTTTAACTCATTATTTTGTTACTTATTTCCCTTTGACATTGCCCAGCTTTAAATTGATTATGCTCTGTCTAATCTCTTTATCTCAACTGTCTCCTGACTTTGGTCAGAGTGCGTGCGTGCGAGTGCGTGCGTCCATAAGGAATAGAGAATCTTTATTGTGTGCCCTATAGTCTATTGGAAATAACGGTTTTGTTTAACTTGCGTAATTTCATGTGTGTGTTTGTAGAAATCACAGATCTACACTTGGGATGGCAAGGCCCCACTGCGCTGGAAGAAGCTGGAAAACTTTAAGCTGGAGCTGCCCAGAGACACCCTGCTGAGCGTGGAGATTGTGCAGGAGCTGAAAGGGGAGGTGAGGAAGACTGAGCGTTTGAAAGGCTGTGTCTAACGACCCTCCTGTATTTGATTAATGTGTTGATTATTATTGAATTAGTCCTCTAATCGAATCTTTATGCCTTCTGCAGTTTCCTCTCACTTTGCCCCGTCACAGCACCATAATCTTTCAGAATTCCATCTGTTTGTCAGCTCCAATGCGTTAAAGCAGTCTGTCAGAGTGACAGTGAATATTTGCAGCTGTATTAAACCGCTCCTAGAGTTTTTCGTATTTTGTGATGATTGTGGATGAAGATGTGCAACATTGTTGCTGTGTTTGTAGGGTAAAGCCCAGCGCAGAATCAACGCTGTACATATTCTGGATGCTCTGGTGCTGAACGGCACTGATGTGAGAGAGCAGCACTTCAACCAGAGGTGTGTCTGCATGTCACACCAGCATTGACACAAATTCAACACATTAGCTGTGGGAATAATACAGTGTACACTCACCATAATCATAAAGAATGTTTGAACAGAAGAAGTGTCTGAAGGAGCCCTACGGGGAAGTAAGATAAAGGTGACCAGGATCAATAACTGATATTTAGACTGATATGGAGAATATTTATTGAGCTACACATACATCTACACTTGTAGTGTCTGTGAGTATGGCGTCGGGCCGCCATGTTTGCTAATGCAACATCCCAGACATCTAAGCTTGGGGTTGTAGAGGTTTTTAATGCCTTCTGCATTGGTTTAGTTTTTTACTGTTCAGCTGTTATGTAAACTGATTTGCCATAATATTAAAACCACCTCACAGTATCTACACTCTTCATCCATTTTATCAGCTACACAGATCATATAGGTGCATAGGTGGTCAGGACCCCCACTGCACCACCACAGAGCCGGTATGATGTGGGTAATGGATCATTCTGAGCACTTTAGTGGCACTGATGTGGTGTTAGGGTGTGTTGTGCTGGTGTCAAAACTGTCCTGTGGGCAGCGTCCTGTGACCACTGATGAAGGACTAGAGGATGACCAGCACTGCACTGTGCAGCAGCAGATGAGCTATCGTCTCTGACTGTACATCTACAAGGTGGAGCAGCAAGGTAGGAGTGTCTAATAGAGTGGACAGTGAGTGGACACAGTGTCTAAACACTCCAGCAGCACTGCTGTGTCTGATCCACTCACACCAGCACCACACACACTAACACACCACCACCACGTCAGTGTCACTGCAGTGCTGAGAATGATCCACCTGCTCTGTGGTGGTCCTGTGGGGGTCCTGACCATTGAAGAACAGGGTAATACAGTATACAGAGAAACAGATGGACTACAGTCTGTACCTGTAGAACTAAAGAGTGCTCCTCTTTGGCCAGTGGAGCTGATGGAATGGACAGTGAGTGTAGATACCAGGAGGTATATTTAATGTTATGGCTGATGGGTGTATGTTACCAAGAAGAGCTCTGCAGGTGTGTTGGGAGAAAGGAAGAATGTCTGGATGCTGTAAAAGATTGTCTGCTTTGCTCCGAACTACCTTAGACTGCAACCGTGAGTTAGTGTTTGGTTGAAGCGTTTTCCTTGTTATGCTGATGTCAGTTTGTAGTCTGTTGGCTCTGCGGCTGGAGAACAGTTTACTTGCATCTGTTGTAATCTTTGTGTCTGAGCTGGAAGTGTGTCTGTGTTACAGGATTCAGATGGCAGAGAAGTTTGTAAAAGCTGTTTCCAAACCCAGTCGGCCAGATATGAACCCAATAAGGTCATTTGTTTCTCTCTTTCATTCTCCTTTCACCGTTCTCTCCTTTCTTGTGCTGTCTTCAGGATTTAGTGCACCTAAATGAACTGTAGTTTGTTTTGCACAGAGTCAAAGAGGTCTATCGGTTGGAGGAGATGGACAAAATCTTTGTCCGGTCAGTAACTGTACAGACAATCTACACTAGGTGTGACTCTTATGACTGCTGGTCTATTTGTAGCCGGTGTACATGTTAAGCACTTTTGTGTGTTTACCGTTCCTCAGGTTGGAGATGAAGGTGACGAAGAGCTCCGGTGGAATGCCACGGCTTTCCTACACGGGCCGAGACGACCGTCATTTTCTGCCCTCCGGCCTCCATATCATCAAAACAGTCAGCGGTGAGAGGGGCGGGGCTGCAATTGGGAAATATGTACAGTATATTTTAAAAAGTATTGACGCTTATATAGTTCAAATAAAGGACTCTTGTAATGCGAAATGCAAATACTACATGGGTGCTAACGGCGCCCCCTTGTGAAGAATCTTCAGCCTGCTAAATGTGGGTGAGTTGATGAGCATGTTACAAGCCAAGTACATGAGGTGCTTAGCATCTCAAACTCTGTAGTGTATAGACCTGATTTGGCTCCACCAGAACATGTATTTTACCATTTGGTCACACAGTGGCAGTGAAGAATGTTCAGTGGTGGTTAAACGTGTTCAGTGCAGCAAAGCTTAAGATACTGGACAAAGGCTTATCGCTTTTTTGCCTTTTCGTATAGCGCCATGCATCATTATAGTCAGACTCATGGACCACAGTGTTGGCACCATGTAAAAGTACATGGAGAAGTAAAAGTTACCATCTACGATCTCAGTCAAAAATGATAACGTTGGTGGAGACTGCTGCCTTTATGACTACAGTATCGTTAAAATTGCATTTACATCGGTCCAGCTGTTATGATGCTACATCTGAGGTTGCCTGTTAGGATGTTGAGAGCAGTCTTTGTGAAATCCAGTGGAAGCTTAGTCAATATTTATTTAAGACATTGTTTTAGTTTTGGAAAATTCAGAGGCTCTGTTTGGTTTTTGCATCATTAATTGATTAGTTGGATAGATTAGGATTTGGAGAGTGGAGGTCATCACTTATAAGCAACAATTATTTAATATATTAACCTGAAATTGATTTTATAAATTGAATTTAATAGCGTTAGCAGCGACTTTACTTTTTGGTTTCTGTTGTTTTGTTGCATTCGGCTTTTTGAGCAGGGTGGGATGTTTCAGGTGGTATCAGACCTCTACTGGAGAACTTGGTTGTGGTGTTACTCAGTGTGAGCAGTGATTACAATAGGCTTGTCTAATATTCCTCATAGATACTGTGGAATGGTTCCAAATCCTCACTTTTGAACATTTTTAATGCATCCTCGGTTGCATCCTCCTCGCTGCTGCTCTGTGTTTCATAGGAACTTTAGCAAATGCACGTTGGTACCAGTATAAGAAGCAACTACACCTGAGTCCATGCCTCACTGTTTATTAATTAAGTCATAAACCCATTAAAGTGATTAATAAACAGGGGTAATAACAGTCCAAATGGCAAACTGTAATATCTGAATATGAATGTTATTCTGACAGGTGTGATGCAGTCAAACCAGCGAGATCTGAGGGTGAACCGTTCAGATGGATGTGGGCTCAGTGGGTCATAGTTGCCATTTTTTCATTTGTGCTGTAGTTATTAATTAATAATAATAATTATTAGCCATAAATGAACCTGATTAAACGTTTTGGGCACACCGTAAAAGGGCAGTCTTACACTAAAAGGGTACCTGGATGTTTAATGCAGACGTCAAGCTGAAGACATCAGTAAACACACGGCCTTGGTCCGGCTTCGAGACCCCTCACGTCCTGCAATTCCGACATGCTGCGTGGCCACCACCCAGACAGGGCTGCCTGCTTGAGGCAGTGCAGTTAGGTGTTGAAGTCGGAGCGTTGGTGAAAGCACTGAGTCACTGTATTGAGTCTGCACTGGTTTTAGGGAGTTGGACTGTCGAGTACATTTTCATCTTTTTTTCTTTTTTTTTTCTTTTTCTTTTTTCTCCCCTTTCTCTTTTTTTTTCCCCCCTCTCTGTGTCCTACTTTCAGACCCATGGACGATGGCGTTCAGTAAGAGCTCAAAGAAGAAGTTCTTTTACAACAAGCAGACGAAAACGTCCACCTATGAGATTCACCCCACCGCCGTAGCCCCGTTCCAGTACGTACCAGACCGCACCACACTGCAGGGTCACAGCGTGGATTAGGATCTAACATCGTTTTGAACTCAATATTTCTCTCTCTGTCGCTTCCAGTGTGTGTCATCACGACAGACTTTTTTGGGCGTGGGAAGAAGGAGTTCGAGTTCATGACTCCCAGACCCGCGTCGATCCCGAGAAACTCTCCAAGGACCACGTTCTCTCGTTTATCCACCAGCGCTGTCAGCAGTGGGAGACGTGAGCTGGAGACTGAAGCGCTCAGTCCTGTGTCTGCCAGCAGAGGGTGCTGTAGTTCGCAGCAGAGGGAGCTGTAATAAAATGCATGGTGTTTTTAAACTTGCTGTGATGAAGCTTTACAGCACTTTGTCCTCCCGAAGCCTAGTGTATCCTCACACCCTGTGTCTGGCATCAGCCGGTAGTGAAAACGATAGCGGAGCTCTGAAATATTTCCTCACTCTGTCAGATTGCTTTAGCGGTAAGCTTCTGTAGATTTGAGTCTGCAGTGCCTGATGAAACATGCTGCTTCCAAACTCCAGCTTTTCCTCGGTAATAATACAGTGCATGACCACAGGGGTATACGTTTCCTCTTCTGTGTGCTTGTGCGGTGGTGTGGCCTGGTGTTGCCTTCCCCTCTTTCTTTGGGTTTTGTTTGCTTGTAAATGTTTGAATGAGGCAGGCACCTTCTCTTTCATTTCTAAGAGCTTCAGCCACGTCTTCGCCTTTTTAAGCCTGTCCCCGTCTTTGATAATTATATAAAAACTGCTGAGGTGTTTTCAGCCTCTGTTGAAACTGGTTGTCACTGTCCTTGACCTGTAGATGAAATCCCAGGGGCGCCTGTTGACAGTGCAGGTCAATCTAGATGTTGTTCTGTTTTCAATGGATATTTGTCGCATGGAAACACCAAACGCTGACGGAACGGTTTGAGCTGTAGGGTGTTTAATGTTAGCGGCAGGAAAGATTGAATAGAGCTGAGCGTCAGAAAGATAAACGCTAAGGTGTTTTTCTCGTGCAGCTGTAGGCTGGGGTCGATTTTCGTGGGCACTAATTTTCATATACAGAAAACCTGTTGGCATAAAATGCATATACACTCATCAGCAAAGGAGGAGCTGCACAAATAGCTGAGCCTGGCAGGAATTAAACTGTACATTGGTGTGTACGTTTGACAGTGTGAGACATGCAAATTCAAATTTCACGCTTGGTTGTGCATTGTACCCGACTCACCCAACAGCCACACTTGTCTACATTCAGTGAACAGTGATGCCCTCCGTGAGTCATCCTGTTAGAGCCTGCACGACAGTTATGGCGACTGCCCTCAATCCCATATCAGCGTCACCAAAGACTGGGACTGTGCCAGACAGTCATGGAGTGACGAGTCACTGGCAGCGGGTCTTATCTTTTTTTTTTTCGTCTTAGTTGAGGCGACCAAGTATTCAGTGTGGAATACCGTGGTCGGCGAACGGTTTGTTGTCGTGTCACATGTCCAGATGGCCTGGTGTCACTCCACCTCCACCCCTACCACACCATCAGCAGGAACCGAGTGAAAATATTTAGGCTGCATGGATGGATTATCACAGGACACCATTAGCAACCTCTGCAGCTCAATGCGGGGATGGCGACCCGACGCCATACTGAGAGACACTACTTCTGTATGTGTAGCTCAATAAATATCGCCCCTATCAGTCCATACCGAATATATTGATCCTGGTAACCTTTATCTTCCTTCCCAAAAGCACTGCAATCCCACCCTTCTCTCCGGGTGCAGCTATTCTTTGATGATGAGTGTATAGAAGAAGTCAATGGGCTTCAACATGTGTATCACCTGTCTGTGGCCTCCTGTTCTAACCTTGAATCAGTGAGTTTTGTGTTCTTCATGAAGTGCAGGGAAATGTGTCCAAATTATGCATGGTAATTGATATTGGAAACGGGGCAGGTAGAGACTAGGGTTAGAAAAGCGCTGGTGTTCCTTTAAGCCTAGTGGTGGTAAATGGTACTGCAGGAATGGTCTAATAAATTCTACATTTCATGCAGTGTCATTTTGTAGGTCACAGCAGGTCAGCTGTTGCACTGATGTCATGTGCCTGAGTTTGATAACGTTCGGTTCAATCAACCTGGGTTAAATCTTTGGAATTTGAGCAATGTGATAAACATGGTTTAATACAAATTTTTACCAGTCTGTCATTCATTTGTCTCTATCATAAACATGACGAAAGTGGTTAGAACTAACAGCGGTATGAAGAGAGCTAAAGAGCCTGGATCATAAGAAAAGGTTTGACGATAAAATATTGTTTACATTAAGAAGTTGCATTTAGTTCAGTCATATATGCGAGAAAAAAACTGCAGAAACAGCCATTTTGATTTTTTTTTTTTTTTTTTTTGTGATGTCATAGATCAACTTAATGTAATCATCTCCACTGACCCTATAGGACACTCTGTAGTCCTACAGTTACAGACTGTAGACCATCTGGTTCTCTCTATACTGTATTACCCTGTTCTTCAAAGGTCAGGACCCCCACAGGACCACTACAGAGCAGGTATGATGTGGGTGGTGGATCATTCTCAGCACTGCAGTGACACTGAAGTAGTGCTAGTGTGAGTGGATTAGACAGAGCACGGCTGCTGGACAGAGAACCGTTCACCAAACAAAACTGTCCTGTGGGCAGCGTCTTGAGGGCAGCGTCCTCTGACCACTGATGAAGGACCAGATGACCAACACTGCACTGTGCAGCAGCAGATGAGCTATCGTCTCCGACTGTCCATCTACAAGGTGGACCAGCAAGGTAGGAGTGTCTAATAGAGTGGACAGTGAGTGGACACAGTGTCTAAACACTCCAGCAGCACTGCTGTGTCTGATCCACTCACACCAGCACCACACACACTAACACACCACCACCACGTCAGTGTCACTGCAGTGCTGAGAATGATCCACCACCCACATCATACCTGCTCTGTGGTGGTCCTGTGGGGGTCCTGACCATTGAAGAACAGGGTAATACAGTATACAGAGAAACAGATGGACTACAGTCTGGACCTGTAGAACTACAGAGTGTCCTATATGGTCAGTGGAGCTGGTAAAGACTTTGGTGGTTGCATACTCCCATGTAGGTAATAGCACCTTAGCTCCACCCATTCTAGTTGAAGTTGCAAGGAGTGTATCAGCCTGGATTGAGACACAGTGCAGTGAAGCCAATCAGGACAAAGCTCATTTACATTAATCAGTCTTAAAGGCACAGTAACAGTAATTGTGTGCTTAATGTCACATCACAACTGCCAGTGAATAGGGTATACAGTGCTTCTACTTTCTGGCTGCATCAGCCTTGTGGCTCCAGTGCAAGACCGAAGCTGTTAAACGTCTCTTGGCTGGCCGCTGTTTTTGGGCCAAGCGGGAAAATGAGATTGGATGAATGAGATTTTCTGGCGAACTGTCCCTTTGAGCTCCAGGGCAGTGTGCGGAGAGCCGTGTTGTTTTTCAGGTTTTCTTTCAGCCCACTCCTGAGCGCTCCACCGCTGCTGTACCTGGCACAGGCTGTTGTGTGCCGTGTCTTTCTCGACGAGGGTTGCATTGGCATCTCAAGGACAGAAGGACGGCGGCAGTCTTTTTTGTATTCAGGGTGTAATGAGTCTTCCAATTCCTGTTTCCTTATCCTTCGCCTGGGCTGTGTGACAGGAAAGCTAAGCAGAGACGCACCCCCGGGACAATTAAAGCGCCCGGAGGATGGGCTCAGTTAGGCTAAAGCTGGGTTTATCATCCTGGTGTCCCCTAACACAAGGAGAACCCTGGGAAGAAGGAGGGTATCTGCCAAATGGAATTGCATTTCTCTCTCTCTCTCACACCCCTCCACCCTCCTCCCTCCACCCACCTCCGATGTCCCTGTTCTTACTGATTTCTCTGGTGAAGAATTTCAATTCCTACCTGTTCTAGCAGGCAGATTGAGTGCAGCTCAGGAGTACTGCCTGTATCGATAACATCTCTCGCTTGAGGATAGTGAGGATACCTTTAACACTGGAGCCGGAAGAGAGCTAGACAGCCTGAAATTAGTGTTGGGGTGTGTACAGTGTTGGGTAGTAACACAATACAACTATTCTAGGTGACAAAATTCATTTATATCTGGTTCATCTGGAGAAATCCTACAAACTGAAGACTCCTTTGGCCAACAATCTTCCCAGCTGTCTAACAGCTGGGATTAGATTTGCTATGGACTGGACAGGTTTCTAGATGGAAGCCACAACAATGTTCAGACAATCCTACATCAAAGAACTGGTCAGTTGGGCCAAATTTGGTGGATGCCTTCCCTGGCACAATTCCGAGAATTCACTGTAGACTGGGATTTTAGCCACTGCTGGTAGACCCGTATGGCCGCACACTTCCATACACCTGCAGATTCAGATACTTCCTTCACACTATGGTCTTTGGCCACGCCCACATGCAGTCACTCCTTTTAGCCAATCATTAACATCTTCTCTGGAGCGTTTACCACACATGGAACGAGACATTCCCTGCACTGTAGCACCTCTTCCCAATCTATGGATCTCGTCAATCACACCCCACACATAGCCCCATCATATTATTCAGTGCGCAGGCCAGCGCCACCCTCTGAGGCATAAACCAAAAAATCGCTAAGGCACAGTGCTAAAATGCTAATAGAGCATCATCACTGTCCAAAGAAAAACACGTATCTCCATTTTCATTTATTTGTTTTTTGGCTTTATCTTTTCTACATAATTTGTAGAGCTTCCTTTTACATCGTCCCAAAATTCATGATGAATGGACCAATAGAAATGCTCCAAAATTGCATTGAATTTGCATCAACGTGCGGTAAAAGTGAATGAGACTTTCATAACGATGAAAACACACCACACTTTACAGATGAAAGGAACTTTACTGTGGACAGTAAACCACAGTTAAAGTCCTCAGGTTTATTTATATGTTAATATATGTATATGGGGGATATTCAAGCTGGATGGGACGGATTAACACAGGACACCATTAGATACCTCTACAGCTTCACACCGAGATGTCTGGCGTGTTGGGTTAGCAAACATGGCGGCCCGACACCATACTGAGAGACGGACTTCTGTATGTGTAGCTCAATAAATATTGATCATATCAGTCTAAATTTATCATCAGTTATTGATCCTGGTCACCTTTATCTTCCTTCCCAACACCACTGCACTCCCACACCTCCTTCTGGGTGCAGCTGTTCTACTGATGATGAGTGTAGAACCCGTGCACAGTAATTTCAGCTTAAAGCTGGTCATTAACTGGTTAGTTTAAGTGTAGTTGAGTATAGTTGATTTTATGAATGTAATTGAAAAGCATGAAATATAATTTACTATAACTCTATAATATTTAATTCAGCATATCAATTATTATTAGTTTATTAATCTGTACAGAAGTGTGTTCTCTGGATAGGATGACTTCACATTTAATAAATCAGCAGGTCGTGCAGTTCATCCAGGGCGTATAAACTTCCCCATCTGACTGCGAAGGAAGGAAGATCTGGGATGTGTTTGGCATCTTCAGCCAGTTTAACCAGCCGCACCCTGTTCTTAACTAGAGAAGTGCACTTCCTGAAGAAACTGCTTGATGAACGGGAGTCTAAGAGAGGAACAACGGGTGAATAAACGACACATAGAGGAGAGCAGGTCAGTATGGCTGTGGGTTAGAGGTCGGGGATCCGCCCTGAGTAAGTACATGCAGTGTGGAGGCTTTCAGGTAAAGGAAACAGTAGGGTTTGAATGAATGGGAGCCTATGGGAGAAAAGGGGGATGGGGGACAAAGACAAACAGACGAGTGCGGTTCAGACCAGCATTGATTTCGTGCTTGGAGTTCTGCCCTGCGTATGTGAAACGGTGTCTGTCGGTCGAGCAGAAGTACCGTAGATGGGTGTGAACTTTGCCCATTCATTCTTAATGGAAATATTTCCAGGACATAGGAAAGGTTTTCGGAAAACTGTAGACCGGATCAACAGCTGTGCATGAGCACACCATTCCGGATCAGACAGAACATTCTGGAGAAGGAATGAGGTCAACTAGACTAGACTAGAGTGCTGTATCCATCATGGAATTTTGTTCTATCCATAACACAGCAGTATCCCAGTTCCCGTTTAGCCTGGAATACACTGTGTAAGATTCCTTTAGGTCTAATTTGAGGAATCCAAACACAGCTTGCTATGTCAGGACCCTCTGTCAGCACAGCGCAGCATCACTCAGCGTATGTTAGAAGTGATCCTGATATGTATTATTATCAGCGCCTCCCAGCAGCACTGCCTGAACCGGCATAGTAATGAAGTACCTCTGTGTTCCTGCTGATAGAGGATGACCGGCAGGGCCAGCTTCCTGGTCACGGATTTCAGGCTGTGCCAGTGATGTTACTAGTCTTGGCCTAGGCTTAGTCTGCGTGCGGGGAGCTGGTCCTGAGGAATTAGTGGAGAGCTGCTAATTGCTGTGTGTATATCCTCCCCTGGTCTATGTGGGGTGTTGATACACTTCCACTTATCAGGAGACCCTAATTACAGAGGTACAGCAGCTGCCCATCTGCCCCACAGTAGCCCTGGATTCTGTATATAGAGGGGACAGAGAGAGAGAGAGAGAGATAATAATAATAAGAAGAAGAAGACGAAGTAGAGAAAGCAGTAGTTGTAATAATATTCAATATGCTGACAGTAATATTACTTATTATTAATGCTCTAATGACTAATATCAGGAGTGTTTTATATTTTCACTATAGCAGTTATTATTATTAATAATATTATTAAAATTATTATTATTATTATTATCATCCTCAATAGTAGTACTTTTAGTTCATATAGTAAAACAGTAGAAGTATTGTTGTAATATGAGGTATTATTATTGTTATAATTACTTTTATTGTTATTTTTTATAATAATATGATATTATAAAAATGATATAATAGTAATAATAGTCATTAAAAAGTAATAATAATATTGGAATTGCACTTATTATTAATTTTATTATTAATTTTATTATTATTATTGTTGTTGTTGTTGTTGTTATTATTATTATTATTATTGGTGGTGTTGTTATTATGATTATGATTATTATTATTATTATTGGTGTTGTTGTTTTTAATGATGTTACCATAACAACAACAACAACAATAATTATAATAATAATAATAATACAATTTTATTTAATTAACTTTTATTTTATTTTATTTTATTTTATTTTATTTTATTTTATTTTATTGATGTAGCTGCTGACTGAAGCGCAGAAGTGGGCGTGGCTCGTGTTTCCATTCAGAGAGACGCGTGCAGAGTCTAGCCTGGGCTGTGGACACTCGTGCGCGCGCGCGCTCGCGCTCCCCCCAGTGCCTCGCGCTGCCAGCGAGCTGTGGAGACTCCGCTCCGTCACTGTGTGCTATGAAGGAAGCGCGCTCCCGCTCTGGCTTTCATGTGGCGCTGAAACTCGAAACGAGCAAGGCTTAAATTAGGAGGACAGGCTGAGAGGAAACTTCAGGAGCAGATGGCATCAATCGAGGAGTTCGACCCGCTCCACAGCAGCGTCCCCGCCACCAAGATAGAAGTTACCGTCTCCTGCAGGTAGGACTGAACGAGGACGGCACTTCCACACCGACCTGCTGTCTGTCTGACTGACAGCTCCAACTTTACATACACTCTATCCATCCATCCATCCATCCATCCATCCATCCATCCATCCATCCATCCATCCATCCATCTATCTATCTATGTAAACATACTGTCTGTCTATACATAATTATATAATATATGTATATTTAACAAAGTATATATACCTACTATGTATATAGAATGTATAGGTACATATTTATATACATTCTATATCATGTGTGTTTGTGTATATCTATCTACAGACTGTATATGTACAGTATACATATATATATATATAATACATAGTACACAGTAAATGTATATACAGTATATAGATAGATAGATATATACACTGTATATTATATTTATATACTGTATACACAGTGTATCTATACATATACTGTGTACTGTATATTATATATACATGACTGGGAGCCACTGATTAGGTTTAGGATATTGACTGACATATCTGCGTTATCTGCGTTAACTGACAAATCGCCCTATAGTTTCAGTGGATGCTCCTTCCCTCAGTCTGCAGCCGAATGAATGCATTGAGCTGTGAAATCTGAAATACAGTACAGAGTGGGATATACGTTAATTAGAGTAAACACAGCCTTACGACTGGAAACAAGCCCCGTTTGGTTGCGTTGGGCATATAGGAAAAATAACACAACTCTGCTATATGACCCTGGTACATGCCCATTCATTCATACCCCTCCTTCCCCCATATGTTCAGTTCAGTAAACAGTCATCGTGCATGGAAATGCACAGAGGTGTGTCGTCTATAAGGGCCGGGTTCAGACCAGCGAAATGACCCGGGACGCCCAAAACCTTTGCATGCCACTGTGCCTTCATCCTCCTACCCTAATGAGTTCGCTGGCCTTCCTATCCTGTGCTCTGTCCTTCATATAAGAGCTAGATAACACTTCCTATAGACCCCGTATTCATAATTACCTGATAGGGACATTGATAAGACATCACACGGCATGCATAATAACTTGCCTGATGTGAGCATGTGTAATTGCTTATGGGCAGTTATGATCACAGGGCAAGATAATATGACTAACACAATATAATATCTGTTCACGAGAACTCTGGGAACGTACGCTATAGGCCACGTAACCAGGGTTTGGTATACGTACTGGTATATAACCCAGATCCCACCCATCACAGTGGCCAGCTTAGCTAATATATAACTGAATAGATACATATATGTAATGGATAACACTGCACATCTGACTTTTTGAAGTTATATACTCTTTATATATTCTTTATGAAGCGGTATGTACGTAGCATTAACTTTGTATAAGGAACTATATGTATATGTATGTCCTATAATGTTAATAATGCGTTTATAAAGCATGGCATGTACAGAAACCATAGGAAGCGTTACCAGGGGCTTCTTAACTGGATATGAATGTATAGTAGAGTGTATATACTTGAATATAGATTATATATCCATATAGACCTTAAGGCAGAACCATTGTGTACATACGGCTGCTATAATCTCCATTGACCAGAATGAGGCACTGTGGAGTAGCTAAACGTGACCCTGAGGTCACTATGCCCAATGCCATATGTCGGCCAGAGGTGGCATGAAGACCCCCAGAGTGGTATAAAAGACCTGTGGAGCAGTGGAACCGCACTCTCTGAGGTGATGTAGCTCCATCCAGTACCTCCAGGATGAGCTGGAGCGTCTGGAACTGATTGTCCAGCATCTGTTCTCACTAATACTCTGGTGGCTGAATGCAATCAAGTCCTCACAGCAATGTTAGGTAGTCTACAATAGAAGCTGTGATTGTCACAAAGAGGGATTAAACCATGTATGGTGTGTTTGCATTGTTAAACATTTCAGGTTCTTAAAGGTGTACTAGATTCTAGGTTCTAGATTTTTTATACGCAGAGTCTTCTGGACATGGAAACACGTTCATGATGAAAAGAAGCCCAAATGGTTTTTACGTCTTTATGGTTCAATACAGGACCGTTTTTGAAGTGTGCATAGAAGATTTTTTTTTTTTCAAAAAGGTTCTAGAGAGAACTACGGTGGCCGAGAACGCACAACGCACTGCAAGTTAAAAACGCGCTGCGAAGTCTCAAAACACAAGCATCAACATGACACGACTTGCACAACATTAGCCAAACGCGCTGCAAGATCTGAAAACACCAGCATCAGAATGAGACCTCTCGCAAACCATTAACCGAGCGCGCTGCAAAGTCTCAAACGCGCAGCAAACACTGAAACACATGCAGCTTCCAAAACACAACGGAAGTGTTTCCGGGGGACACTGAAAGTGGACGGACCCATTCGAGAGCGGGCTGCGCGGACCTGGACGTAGAGCCGAGACAGCCCCAGTTCCAGCTAAAGTTGATCTGTTTATTAATAAATATTCAGTCACATTGGCCAGTTTCTCGTGTTTACATGTCGTTCCACCTTAAACAATGCACAATGCAGTGACTGAAAGAAAAGTTTTAGGGTGTATTAATAAATAATTCAGTCGGTTTATTGGCCAGTTTCTTGTGTTTACATTTCGTTCCACCTTAAACGTTGCACACGGAGTGGCTAAAATCAAGGCTCTACTTAATAGATATAGTTTCTGTTTATCGCCCAGTTTCTCGTGTTTTACGCAGCCCGCTCTCGAATGGGTCCGTTCACTTTCAGTGTCCCCCGGAAACACTTCCGTTGTGTTTTGGAAGCTGCGTGTGTTGTCAGTGTTTGCTGTGCGTTGGAGACTTTGCAGCGCGTTCGGTTAATGATTTGCGAGCTGTCTCATTCTGATGCTGGTGTTTTCAGATCCTGCAGCGCGTTTGGCTAATGTTGCGCACGTCGTGTCATTTTGATGCTTGTGTTTTGAGACCCTTCGATGCGTTTTTAACTTGCAGTGCATTGGGCTTTCTCGCCACTGTCGAGAACCATATGCAACACATTATCCATCAACGTGAGGAACTACATTACCATGCAGTTAACGATTCAAGAATGAGATGGTTCTACGTCTATTGAATACATGGTTCTAAACAGAACCATTCCCTTTACTAAGGAACCCTTGAGGACCCATCTGATTTTAGATGTGTACTAAAAAACTTGTGGTGTGTTTGGTGGTTCCGTGTGGTTATGTGTGAGCCACGTTTGACTGGACAGTGTGGTCACTAGCGCTTGCCCAACACTGTATGAACTTATTCAGTACCCAACAAAGCCCGGTGTTCCTTTGTTCCGCCGTACAGTAAGGGGGAATGGGAATAAGGGGGTACGCTGACTGTGGTCCAGATTCTCCGCTATCCAGTCCTAACTTGGCTCTGGACAAGGCTATCCTCAGCATGGCAAAGGATGAAACCCCACTGTCTGACCGCTGTTGTCGCTGTTGACCCTTCGGTGCTGAACTCAGACCAACTTTCCATGGCCACATGCTAGCCGTCCTCTCTCACCTACATCCTAACCTTCAGCCGCGACGAGGACCAAAACGATGCGGGACTAATCTGAGATCAGCTTTAAATGGCAAGTGCCAGGCTGACCTCCGCTCTCGCTGTGCTCGTCGTCCCTTCGCTGGACAGGCGCAGCTGGCGCTAACCGCCGACCCGGCCTTTTATCCCGTCTTGAATAATGAATGTGTTGACTGCTGATGGCGCCTTTCTGTTTGCATAAAGCCTTAACTTCACTTGGTGTGTTCGCTGATGCCGCAGGAAGGAGACGCATGTGCAGCTGCCCAAAAGAGTGCCCGCTGAGGTTCAAAGCCGAATTGGTGCTTATTGGATTGGGACGGTAGTCATCTCCGGACGTTTAAAGTGATGAATCGTAGTCCCGCACAAAGGAGATAGCAGACCACAAACATATGCAGCGGAGCGATTGTGAGCTTCATTCCGCCAGGGTCAAATCAATTTCCCATCTCTTTTATTAGAGGCAGGTCCTTTTTAAACAAAGTTGTGATCCTGCTGCTTAACTTGCTGTAATGGTGAAGGACAGCGATGGAGTACCACCTTCCACTCAAATGGAACCAGTCCCGAAGAGGTTGTTGGTGCCGTGCTATGAACATGAGTAGGGTGAATGAAACTTGGTGGGTAGGTTTGATATTGTGAGACGTACCAATGATTCAAGTTTGAGACGTAAGCAAGGACGGGCCTTATCACTGTACCTGACTGACCCAACAGCCACGACTGCGGACGCTCAGCAAGCCATGGTGTCCTCCATGAGTCATCCTGTTAGTGCCAGCACCATTGGCAGACGGCTGCACCACGCAGGACCACATGCACACAGACCGTTACCACGACTGTCCTTAACACCACATCACCGTCACCAAAGACTGCAGTGGTGTCGTACCAGACTGTCATGGAGTGACTCGTAATGGCAGCGGGTCATCTTCAGTGACGAGTCCCGCTTTAGTCTTGGTGGAGACGCCCAACGAATCCGTGTGTGGAGGCACCGTGGTCAGAACCAAGATCAACGGTTTGTCGTCACACGTCCAAAAGGTCTGGTGTCACTCCACCTCCACCCCTACCGCACCATCTGCAGGAACTGTGTGAGGATATTCAAGCTGCATGGGATGGATTATCACAGGACACCATTAGGAACCTCTACAGCTCCATACCGAGACGTCTGGCGTGTTGGGTTAGCAAACACGGCGGCCCGACGCCATACTGAGAGACAGACTTCTGTATGTGTAGCTCAATAAATATTGATCATATCAGTCTAAATTTATCATCAGTTATTGATCCTAGTAAGGAAGTGTAGAAGGACTTTTTGGTTCTCCTACAGAACCCCTCAGTGGATGATTCTGTCGGGTTTATAGATGTAGTAGAGAAGGTGTGAAGTCTCTATGCTCTGCCTCCACACGTTTTTTTACCCTGCCACTTCTGCTAGGTTGGACAGAACATTGGCAAAAATCCCATTCAGCCTGTACAGTTAGAAAGATCGGATACTAGTCAGATAGGTTTTTGTCTCTGCACGATGTAAACAATGTGCGTTGTCACTGTTGGCACCTTTTCCAATGTGGGAAAACTTTCCCTATGAATGGACCAAATACAAACCTTTTTTTTTTCTAAGCTGTGTTCAGTCCCAACAAAACACATTAGATGATAATGATGATGCATTGAACGTTCTGTTGTGCTATGCAACCATTACAAATACCGCAGGGAAAAAAACATTCCTGGTGTCCTTTTCAAAGAATTTTTAGGAATTTTAAATAAGCTCACCGGACAAAGAATGATTCAGCTGTGACTGAAACGTACCTAACAGCGTGTAACACCTCCACCAGCACCAATAACAGCTGTGACTGTATTTGCCCTGGACTGGACAAGTTTCTGGATGTAGGCCACATCAGTGTTCAGACATCTTTACATCAAAAAACTGGTCAGTTGGTGCAGATTTGGTGGATGCCTTCTCTGGCACAGTTCCGAGGGGAATTCCCTGTAGACTGGGATTTTAGCCACTGCTGGTAGAACTGTATGACCGTACGCTTCCATACACCTGCAGATTCAGCTACTTCCTTCACACTATGGTCTTTGGCCACACCCACATGCAGTCCCTCCTTTTAGCCAATCATTAACATCTGCTCTGGAGCGTTTACCACACATGGAACGAGACATTCCCTGCACTGTAGCACCTCTTCTCAATCTATGAATCCCGTCACTCACACCCCGCAGGTATTTATAGCCCCATCACCCTTACAGCGCCATCTGCAGGAGCCTGAAGTTACTACCACCTTAAACACACAAGGTGACTCTTTTTTTTGTCCAGGGATCTTTCCTGTAACAGTATAATGCTGATTGTGAGTCCAAGACCTTTGGGACATCAAGCCCAAACTTCTATTTGAGTCTGAATGTGTGACGTTAATCTGTAAAGGTGTGTGAGGTGGTCTGATAACCCCCCAGCAAATTTGACCTGGAGACTCCGATGTTAATAGTACAGTCGAAGTCAATAGTCACCCAAATCATTTCCATAAAAGAAGTCAGTACATCTTATTATCCATGCATGTAAAGGGTCACAAGGTCATCAGGTCATGTCTGGTGTTAAGTTGCTACAGCACTGTCCTCAGTAGCGCTGTATTCCTAAGACGTACTGAATCCACTGAGGTGAATGGGATTTTCTGTGTAAAGTTTATCAAACTTGGCTGTAACGGAACACTGTTGTGGGTGGAGCAGCTAGAACCATATGTCCAAGACGAGAGTCACTTGGGAGCCTTTATTTCTCAGAGCCTAGCTGACGGCAGCAATAACTCAACTCATGACTAATCATCACATTACCCGAAATCAACTCACTGACTCTGGGTTTGAGCTCTGGTGATGAATTACCATCCAAATGGGATCCTAACTAAGTCAATGAGCTTTTCAGGACCCACTCTTGGTTAAATGTAGGAGATGAACGTGAAGCTCTATTTCCCCTCAGCGCTTCGAGCTGCCAAATTGTTGAAGCACTTCGCAAGGGAAGCCAATTCATCAAGCTTGTTTGTAGCTGTCATCACAGGGCACACCAGATGCCGTCCTGCTTCCCTGTCACTCAATATGGAGAGTTTGGAGGAGAATCAGATCGGCCAACATGGTGCCTAAACAAGCTCCAGACCTCGAGATGATCTCTTATTTGGTTGTTAATGAAAATAGTGAGAGTGGGAAACCATTCATGAGGGTTAAAGAGGAGTTATGGCATTTATGGCTGTTATGGGAGGAGTTTTATTTGTACTGGGAGGTGTTTTGGCTGTAGTAGAAGGTGTTGTAGTTGTACTGGGAGGTGTTTTGGCTGTAGTAGAAGGTGTTGTAGATGTACTGGGAGGTGTTTTGACTGTAGTGGAAGGTGTTGTAGTTGTACTGGGAGGTGTTTTGACTGTAGTGGAAGGTGTTGTAGTTGTACTGGGAGGTGTTTTGACTGTAGTGGAAGGTGTTGTAGATGTACTGGGAGGTGTTTTGACTGTAGTGGAAGGTGTTGTAGTTGTACTGGGAGGTGTTTTGACTGTAGTGGAAGGTGTTGTAGTTGTACTGGGAGGTGTTTTGACTGTAGTGGAAGGTGTTGTAGATGTACTGGGAGGTGTTTTGACTGTAGTGGAAGGTGTTGTAGTTGTACTGGGAGGTGTTTTGACTGTAGTGGAAGGTGTTGTAGATGTACTGGGAGGTGTTTTGACTGTAGTGGAAGGTGTTGTAGTTGTACTGGGAGGTGTTTTGACTGTAGTGGAAGGTGTTGTAGTTGTACTGGGAGGTGTTTTGACTGTAGTGGAAGGTGTTGTAGTTGTACTGGGAGGTGTTTTGACTGTAGTGGAAGGTGTTGTAGTTGTACTGGGAGGTGTTTTGACTGTAGTGGAAGGTGTTGTAGATGTACTGGGAGGTGTTTTGACTGTAGTGGAAGGTGTTGTAGTTGTACTGGGAGGTGTTTTGGCTGTAGTGAAAGGTGTTGTAGTTGTACTGGGAGGTGTTTTGACTGTAGTGGAAGGTGTTATAGTTGTACTGGGAGGTGTTTTGACTGTAGTGGAAGGTGTTGTAGATGTACTGGGAGGTGTTTTGACTGTAGTGGAAGGTGTTGTAGATGTACTGGGAGGTGTTTTGGCTGTAGTGAAATGTGTTGTAGTTGTACTGGGAGATGTTTTGGCTGTAGTGGAAGGTGTTGTAGTTGTACTGGGAGGTGTTTTGGCTGTAGTGAAATGTGTTGTAGTTGTACTGGGAGGTGTTTTGACTGTAGTGGAAGGTGTTGTAGTTGTACTGGGAGGTGTTTGGGTTGTATGAGGAGTTTTGGCTGTACTAGGAGGGGTTTTGGTTGTTTTGGGAGGAGTTTGTGATCCACTAGGAGGGGACTGGTTATAGTGGGTAAGGTTTTAGTTGTACAAGAAGGAGTTTTGTTATACTGGGTGGGGTTTTGGTTGTACTCATTTTGGGCTGGACTAGGAGGGGCTTTGGTGGTAGTGTGAGGGGTTTTGGTTGTACTGGGAGGAGTCTTGTTTGCAGTGTGAGGGGTTTTGGTTGTACTGGGTTTGGGATGTACTAGGAAGGCTTCTGGTTGTACTGGGAGGAATTTAGGCTGTACCTAGAGGAGTTTTGTCAAACTGGGAGGTGTTTTGGCTGTATTACGAGGAGTTTCAGGTGTATTGTGAGGGAACCATGTTTAGGGCCTGCCCAGCAGACAGAAAGACATTGCTATCAACATATACCATATGTCATATATGAATGGTTGAAAAAGTGCCACAGTTTAACAATGCTGCTCTATACAGATCAGATACCCACCATCACCTGATTCATGATTCACATCCCAACACCCCACCCCTACTTTTAATCCCTGGGTTACCTTGTGTCTTGAAAAGACAGTTGTGGTGTTTTTGACACTTGCCAGCTTCTGATGGAGTTTTGGGATTACCTAACAACTCCACACAGTTACATTAGCCTCGTAGCTCCAGACGTAGTCGAAACATGTCTTGGCTTGTTGTCTGTAGGCCATCTGGGGTGAGGCGGAAACTGTATGTTTGATTTTGGCATGAGGTTTTGCTGTATCCGTGTCCAGAAAACAAGCAGTGCTATTATGACTGTAGTCTGTTCAGACTCCTACGTCAATGTTCTCAGCTCAGCACAACTGGCTGGAGGAATCTCCCGCTGTGGTAGGAAGGATTCGAGATGTGCTTATCTAGGGGTGAAACGTCACAGGCAGAGAGTCACACCTGACGTCTCAGGCAGCTTCATATTAGCACCCAGCTGAGAGAGGATGGATGGAATACATTTCCCTCATAGGTTATGGTGTTGTCTTTCCTCCCCCACCTCCTTTATTTCTCATCCTTCTGGTCTTTGTCCACTTCTTAAAAGCAGTCTCCTGGTTCCTGAGGCTCCTGAGTGGGTCCTGGATAAAGGAAAGATTGTACAGTCTTAAAAACATTGTGTTGTCATGGGTCCTTGAGTAAATGGGATATCGATATGTACAGTATGAATCAGGAACCAATCAAAACAGCCCACATGGATGTTTCTGAGGAGACTGGATACTAGATAATTGAGCAGTGAGTGTCAGTGGAATGTAAGAGGAAAGAAAAACAAGGGTTTCCAGAACTGGAGTTCAAGATAGATCAAAGCTACAGAGAAAACGGGAATCATAACAACTACCTGGAAGACCTGGGAGACCACAAAAACTGTTAACATAAGAAAAAAAACTGAAATCCTCTTGTTTCAGATCTAAACATCCGTAGGTGAAAATAACAGAAGCTGTAATAAAGATAACTGAAATATTTATATTACATTTTTCCATGAAATATAATTTCAATTTCTGAAAGGTTGGGACATTTGTTAAATCCAATGAAAACAAGAATGTGTGTTGTTCTAATTTTCCTGAACCTTTATTGAACCGATCACTTTAGAAGTTTTGGCTGACGAAGTTTATTGCATTTTGTATAAAATAAATTTTCAAAAACGTATAAAACGTGAGGTAAAAAACAAACAATGTCAGTTCCACAGTATGCAGGTGGATTAGTAACAGGTGAGGGGATCATGACTGATTATAAAAGTCATTATAAGCATTTTGTGCCAAACTTCATGAAAGAATTGTTAAATTGTTCAAAATTAAGGTTTCTCAATGCAAGAGTGCAAAGAATTGAGATCTTCTACATCGACCAAATGTAGGTGGGAATTCCCAATCCATGCTGAAAAAGGCGACTTCGACCTTCGACTCCTCAGATGGTTCTGCATGAGAAACCATCATGCTACAGCGTTACATTTAGCCACATGGGCACTTCGGAAAACTAGTCTCTCACAGCATATAGAAATGTAACTTGAACACACAAGAAGAAAGCCAAACATCTATTCTATATAGAAACACCTCCGAGTTCGTTGAGCCCAAGCTCCTCTAAGATGGTTCTGAAAGTGGAAATATGTGCTGTGGTCCGATGAGTCCATATTTCAGTTGTCTTTATTACAGCTTTCATTCTTTTCACCTACAGATGCTTTCAGATCTGAAATAAGAGATGATTTCTGCTTTTTTTCTGATGGTAACAGTTTTTGTAGTCTACCAGGTCTTCCAGGTAGTTGTTAGGAAATGTATGGCACATCATGAAGAGCAGTGGAGGTCTTGTTTTATTATAATTCCATTATTTTAGATCCTAAATTACAGATATGTTTATTTATTCGTCTACAGCTGAGATTATCGTTATTAAGGATAAGTACAGTCACTTAATGCGCCTGCCAATAAACGAGAGATCATGATTTCAGTGGGAAATATAATAAACGATTTCAGCTCTACCATTCTTCATTCATCTAAGAATAATTTAAATATGGACTGATCTGGTTTTATTTAGCAGGTCATTATTTATGAGAGATGAAAGGCGAAGGCTCCTCCTACTGAAGAAGCTGTTAGAAGTGAGATTAAAAGACTATAAGCTATAAGCGCTAATGTTTAGTATAAATACGCGCTGCTGCCCGGCGCTGTATCCTGTAATTAAATCAGGCTCCAGTTCAGATCGATCATCATAAGCCCCGCCTCTTTTAGTTCAGAAATATGTTCCTGTGACTCTGCTGACTTTCTAAATGAGGAGGATCAGATCTGAACCGTATGCAGACTGATTTACTGAGTACTAGATAATGTACATGGAGAAAAAAAATGTGAACGAGTAGTCGAATCGTCCGCCAGGACGGGCGAATCCGATTCCACTGACAAAATTCTGTACAGCCCTAGAAATATTGTTCCTCCAGGACCGAGGTGCTACGTGTAACAATAGACTACACAGTACAATACAACATAAAGTGCACGTGTGCAAGACATTATACTATAAATACACACGACCATTTACAAGACAATAACAATAAATACAGGGGAGGAGGGACAGTGAAGTTGGCCCCTCAGTAGTGGGAGCAGTAAGGTGCAGTGGTGCGTATTAGACACTGCAAACACTGTACTTTGAATTTAGCAGCAGTACTAAGGTTATCCAGTTGGTAGAAGTTGGTGGTATGTGTCTGTGTGTCTGTGTGTGTGTCTGTGTGTCTGTGTGTGTGTGTGTGTGTGTGTGTGTGTGTGTGTGTGTGTGTTCAGTTCAGTCACTGGTGTGTTTGTTTGTTCAGTCCAGACTCAGATTGTTCAGTAGTCTAATAGCTTTTGGAAAGAAGCTGTTGCACAGTCTGGATGTGAGAAGTATCATTGGAAGGAAAGCTGATTAAAAAACAAAAACTATTGTCTTTCAACAAATTCTACATTAGCCCTCCTCTTAGTTTGAATGCACTTTACAAAATTCAGTTCAATTCAATTCAATTCAATTCAATTCAATTCAATTCAATTCAATTCAATTCAATTCAACTTTATTGTCATTATACCAATACAGGGTTGTACAGTATAACGAAACACGGTCAGGCTCCTTCTCCAGTGCAGCTGAATAATGTGTGTATATATATATATATATATATATATAGTGTAGTACAAAGACAAATAGACAAAAACAATGTGTGCAAACAGTACAGTACAGTATGTGTACAGGACATGTGCAAAGAGTAGCGCAGTATCAGTAGGTATGTGGTTTAAACAGTATGGAAAGTGTACAGTGCAGGTGGGAGAATAGCAGCTTAATGTTCAGTAACAGCCAAATTGCTTTGTACAGATGTTCAGTACAGATAAATAAATATAGATAAATAAGAACAAAATAAAAACACAGCTGGATGTTCAAGTATACAGGTTTGAGTTAAAGTCCTGTGAGGTAGTGGAACTACAAATCAGTAGCAGTCAAAATGTCCCAACATTTCTGGAAATGAAGTTTGCGAGTAGCCCCCAAAAGGTTCCACAGTCATTACAAGTCAAAAGACCCTTTATCCTAGAACCCTTCCTACTCAGACCGTAAGAAGACACGTGTAATTGGTGTACAACCTTTTACTTTCACATGAGAGTCCTTTGAGAGGTCCTTCACGCCCACATCTCATTCACAAAAGTCCTCCTTTGAAGACCCGCCCACTCCAGGGTTCCTTAGGGAACCGATAGTGATTATTCTATAGCACTGCTCCAAACAGCATCTCAGGGTGGTCTATATTTGACCACCTTAACCCCAAATGACTCCACTCACTGACGCAGTGAGTAGAGGCGTCTTAAGTTAACGTTCTGCCGAGGTGCCTTGACTCTACAGACGAGGCTACAGTTTCATGAATAAGAGTGTGGAAAGACCATTATCGCTAATGCTATGGTTCTGGAGGAGGCTGTTCACAGAGCACGACGAATGCTGAGAGTAATTACAGTTTATCACACACATATATATATATACACAGCTCTGGAAATAAATCAGAGCCCACTCCAGCTTCTTCTTAAATCAGCATCTCCACATGTACAGCAGGTTCTCAGTGAGGAACCGAAGGTTGGGTTCTAGCTTTAGTGGCAGATACAGTGAGCGTCTGGTTTATAAGGACAAGGTCCAGCAGCAAACACACAGGACAACACAGCTACAGACTGGCAGAGGGCCAAACCCACTCTCTACTGACCGTGATGAGCGCCACCTCATTCCAATGTCCCTTACCCACCGTAAGATGACCTCAGGTGACCTACAGAGAGACTGGCGAGCGGTGGCTGGGTGAAACGCACAGCGAGCATGGTTCTAAAAACAGGCAACTGGAGGTCATTAGTGATTTTCTAAATACACAGATCTAATACAATATCTGATCTGGAGTTTGGGAGACATGTTTCCAGTAGTGTAGAGAATCAAACAGAACTGAGGGATTCTGGTCCAACACAAACCCAGAACCTGCACACCTAGAGACACTGATCACTTTCAGGTGGGCTCTTATTTTTCAGAGCTGTATAATGAATAACTCAGAGATGCGAGTCGCTAACGGCACCTAATGCTTCTCTATTCATTATGTATACCAGCTGCTCAAGCCTCTACAGTCATGGATACCATGTTGCCTCAGTGATGTTTAGACGAGGGTCTTTTTGTCCGTTTGACCCTCCAAACTGTTTCTCATTGTTGTGTCTTCATTTCTGTTTTTTGTTTGTTTGTCTTCTGTTTCCATAGGAACCTTTTGGATGTGGACACCTTCTCTAAGTCTGATCCAGGTGAGTGATGTGTGTTAGCTTGTTAGCGTCTCGGTCGCTGGTCATATGGGCTTTAGCTGAGAAATGCTAGTTGGAGGTGATTTGAGCAGGTCTAATGGGGCTTTCAGATTTTATTCTGATTAATTTATTATGTAATATGTAGTTAGACATGTTTGAAGGGGAACTCCACCAAATTAGTCAAAATTTATTTTGTATACTGTATGTTTTCATTTATTGGTTGAGGTGTAAACAGCCAATGTCTGCGATCGTGGCTGTTGGGTCAGTCAGGTACAGTGATAAGGCCTGTTGTGACATTGCTTACGTGACATCATCAGCCAAGTGTGAAATTTGACTCACTGGCATCATACAATGTCAAACCTGCCCACCAATTTTTATTCCTGTTAGTTGATTCCTTCAGGCTGCAGCTATTTGTGCAACTACTCCTTTGACGATGAGTGAAGTTACAGATGACCCCTCATAATTTAACCCTAAGGAAACCTTTGCTTTATCTCTTACCCCCCTTTGACGTTCCTCCCTCATTGGGCAAGTGGATTATAACCTCCCTAAAAAATAACTTCCAAAAATGTAATAATATAATTATTTAATTATTATAATTATTTAATATTAATATAAATTAAATGATTTAATATACTATAAAATTATTTAATTAATATAATTATTTAATTTAATTAGAGGGGGTCTCTGACTTTTGCACAGCACTGTAAATGTTTTCTCTCATTGCAGCTCTTAAAATTTGAGTCCAGCTGCACAGTATTCGACTTATCTAGAGCTTGGACTTTATATATATATATATATATATATATGTGTGTGTGTGTGTGTGTGTGTGTATGTCTATATGTATGTATATATATATATAAACATAAACATAAAATATATATAAACATAAACATAATATACATATATTATTTACACACACACACATATATATATATACATATATATATATTATATTTAATATATTTTATGTTTATGTTTATATATATATATATATACATACATATATATATATACACACACACATTTTTTATATATTTTAGGTATATGTTTATATATTTTATATATAAAATCCCATCCCAAACCTCTAACCTGACCTCATGTGTTTATTCCCCTTATTAATAATCCGCCCTAATGCCCAGGCCAATTAAATGCTTGGCTGACCTCGCCAGTTGTAGTAATTTGTGCCATGGTTTGATCTTATTAAAAGCTCCTCAGGTGATCTGCTCAAGGTCATACATGAAAGAGTCAAGGAGACCCTTCTGCTGAACTTAATGCTTATTTGAACTCACCAAAAGCTCTGGCTCATGTAGGCCAGACTTCATGCTCATCTACCTTCAGAAAAACATTGTGCACCCTATTACCGAACCCACCTTCCAGATCACCATGTGTTCCCCATAATGCCCTGCTCACTGCCCCACCACCCAACCCACCCCCATTCTTCATCCTTGATTCTGTCATTCCTGTAGCCGCACGCTAAGCCAAATTACGCCCAAAGAAAGACATGGTGTTGGGAAATGACGTAGGACTTGAAAAGCAAGAAAAGGTCACGACCCCGTTTCTAGCCCTGGCTTCGTCTGTTGTTGGCTCGTAATGAACGTGCAGCTGTTCCTTTGTTATGGAAATCTTTTTAGAAGGGAATTTCGGGAACCTGTCTTGGAAGCACCTAGGGTAATCACTCTAAGAGGGACCAAGCAATAATCAAATGAAACGTTTTTGTAGCCAGTCAGCCATGAGATGTTTACTGTCTGAAGGTTCTTTAGTCCTGTGCTACGAGGCTAATGTAGCTTATAGCCACAAGGTTAGCATTGCCTTGTTTTAAACCATGTGGGAGCCCTGACTGCTGAGATGGAGACTTCAATGGTCAAGACCACCACAGAGCAGGTATAATGTGGGTGGTAGATCATTCTCAGCATTTCTGTGACACTGACGTGGTGGTGGTGTGTTAGTGTGTGTGGTGAGCTGGTGTGAGTGGATCAGACACAGCAGTGCTGCTGGAGTGTTTAGACACTGTGTCCACTCACTGTCCCCTCTATTAGACACTCCTACCTTGCTGGTCCACCTTGTAGACGTACAGTCAGAGACGATAGCTCATCTGCTGCTGCACAGTGCAGTGTTGGTCATCCTCTAGTCCTTCATCAGTGCCCGCAGGATGCCGCCCACAGGATGTATAGGTTTGGCTGGTGGACGATTCTCAGTCCAGCAGCACTGCTGTGTCTGATCCACTCACACCAGCACCACACACACTAACACACCACCACCACCACGTCAGTGTCACTGCAGTGCTGAGAATGATCCACCACCCACATCATACCTGCTCCGTGGTGGTCCTGTGGGGGTCCAGACCAGTGAAGAACTGGGTAACCATGTATGTAGACAATCATATGGACTACAGTCTGTAACTGTAGAACTACAGAGTGCTCCTATAGGCTGAGTGAAGCTGATGAAATGGACAGTAGAGGTCCCAGATTAGCACATAGCTGTGCAGCCTTAGAGTGCATTAGCTTCCATGACATGTTAGCCTTTTAGCTCCAGTGCAAAAAAGCAAGCTACAGACACCCAACCTGTCTTAGCTGGGTCAGCTACATGCGGTGGTGGTGGTCTCTCGGCTTTAAAGTGGTGTTGAATTTCCCATGTGGAGTTTTTCCAAACTTCCGAACAGTGATTAAATTGCTGAGGAACTCAGATTCTCAAGATTTCCTCACTTAATTAATCCCCCCACCCACCCACACACACACCCCAGCTGCAGTTAATCCAGGCTCTTTGGTGTTGGTACCCTGTCTGTCTAATGAATAGGAGTGAATGGAGTAATTGACTGCATGGATTTTCTCACCTGGTGTCCCGGTCTCCCTCCAAGAGAAACCGGAGTTTCTCAGTTATCCACCTCCCCATCAGTCACATCCCATAAAGCCTGCAATCAGTCTGACAGCATACCCGCTTGGCGCCACACTTCTCCCAGCCCTCTCTTCATTTCAGTACACAGGTCTGATTTCCCTCCATCTGTCCAGTAGCCATCTAGACTCCAGACGCCATTTCCCTTCTCTCTCCTCATTAGTTGGCTCTAATCACCGGCTTATTTGCAGGTCTACTTGCTCTTTTGCTTATAGACTTAGACTTGACTGCAAATACAAACACGCTGCCCGGTGGTAATCAGTCTAGTCAAATATCTTCTCCCCGTTAGACAGTTCTGTTGAACTCATCGTGGACGGCTGGATGACTTATTAACAACATAACCGCTGACTGTTTTTCTCTCTTGTTGTTTCCAGTGGTGGTTCTGTATGTGCAGGGAATTGGGACGAAGGAATGGAGAGAGGTGAGTCTGTGGTTTATCCCTTTGTTGATTCGTGAAGCGGTCATAATGGGTGGCATTGGGTCAGACACCAACCAGAGAGTTTGTCAAGGGTGGAAAGTACTTTCCAGGGTCCTCTCTGGACGTTGCATGTTGTCCCCATGTCGGTGTGGGCTTCCTCCAGGAGGTCCAGTTTCCTTCCGTTATCCAAAGACATGCGGTCAGGTGAACTGGACATGCTAAACTTTCCCCCTAGGTGTGGGGGTGTGCATGAATGTGCATGTCTGTGATGACCTGTGATAGATGGGCGGTAGGGTGGCCACTTTCATAATGGCAAAAAGGAGGCCATCCCGCCTCCAAAAAGGAGGACATCCCACCTCCAAAAAGGAGGCCATCCCGCCTCCAAAAAGGAGGACATCCCACCTCCAAAAGGAGGACATCCCACCTCCAGAAGGAGGACATCCCACCTCCAAAAGGAGGACATCCCACCTCCATAAGGAGGACATCCCGCCTCCAAAAGGAGGACATCCCACCTCCAAAAGGAGGACATCCCACCTCCATAAGGAGGACATCCCACCTCCAAAAGGAGGACATCCCACCTCCATAAGGAGGACATCCCGCCTCCAAAAGGAGGACATCCCACCTCCATAAGGAGGACGTCCCACCTCCATAAGGAGGACATCCCACCTCCATAAGGAGGACATCCCACCTCTATAAGGAGGACATCCCACCTCCAAAAGGAGGACATCCCACCTCCAAAAGGAGGACATCCCACCTCCATAAGGAGGACATCCCACCTCCAGAAGGAGGACATCCCACCTCCATAAGGAGGACATCCCACCTCCAAAAGGAGGACATCCCACCTCCATAAGGAGGACATCCCACCTCCAAAAGGAGGACATCCCACCTCTATAAGAAGGACATTCCACCTCCAAAAGGAGGACATCCCACCTCCAGAAGGAGGACATCCCACCTCCAGAAGGAGGACATCCCGCCTCCATAAGGAGGACATCCCACCTCCAAAAGGAGGACATCCCGCCTCCAAAAGGAGGACATCCCACCTCCAGAAGGAGGACATCCCACCTCCATAAGGAGGACATCCCACCTCCAAAAGGAGGACATCCCACCTCCATAAGGAGGACATCCCACCTCCAAAAGGAGGACATCCCACCTCCAAAAGGAGGACATCCCACCTCCATAAGGAGGACATCCCACCTCCAAAAGTAGGACATCCCACCTCCATAAGGAGGACATCCCACCTCCAAAAGGAGGACATCCCACCTCCATAAGGAGGACATCCCACCTCCAAAAGGAGGACATCCCACCTCCAAAAGGAGGACATCCCGCCTCCAAAAGGAGGATATCCCACCTCCATAAGGAGGACATCCCACCTCCAAAAGGAGGACATCCTGCCTCCAAAAGGAGGACATCCCACCTCCAAAAGGAGGACATCCCACCTCCAAAAGGAGGACATCAGTGATGCTTTACTCACCTAACTGGGCTGACCTCTGTTTAGCCGGTAGGCAAGTGTAAGGGTGAAAAGGTGCGGTGGAGGAGCCAGCTCCGGGAAAAGACACGGGTCCCGGGACTCTTTAAAGACACACGCCCAGGACACACTGCATGCGGGGTAGAAGTGGCGTTTATTGGCCCAAGTAGCCACACATCTCACCATTACTGTCCGGAGTAACTTAGAAGCAGCTGCATCAGACGGGAGGCTAGGCTACAACTAGCTCCTTCGTCCCGCTCAGAGAGCTACAGCTCAGCGCGCATGCGCAATAGTCAAGTGCACGTAATCAACCGCTACACAAGTCACGATGTCACATGACCTTGTTAAACCAGTGAAATTCAGGGCATGTATTTTGACACGGACGTGAGCCAATGGCACACATAACATTGTTGTCGAGTGAGCGTTTTAAATAGTTCATCCTGAAACAGAGGACTGATAGTCGTCCGTCAAGGCTCCTCACCAGACGGAGAACTGGACTGTCCGGCCTAAAACCAAACTTGTGGCCACCCTAACTGACCAGCTCTCCAGGCTGTCTCCTGCCTTCTACCCAGTGATTGCTGGACTAGGCTCCAGCACCCCCAGGGATCCAGAAGGATAAGCAGCCTAGAAGATGAATGAAGGGATATTGTTTTATTGTATCTGGCTAATATTAGCTAGAACGTTTAGCCTAGTTAGCAATCAGATCCAGCTGCTTTATCTCCGTCTTCTCCACCCTATAATTCCGATGGTGCTGTGTGGTTCTGTGTTACATATATGTCCAGCAGTTTGTAGACACCTGCTTATCCAGCATCCCTTTTGGAACGAATGGTTTTCTCCACCCCTTGCTGCAGTAGCAACCTCTACTCCTCTGGAAAGGCTTTATGTTAGATGTTGGAACATTGCTGTGAGGATTTGATAGCATTCAGCCACAAGATCATTAATTAGGCCAGGTATTAATGATGGGTGATTAGCTCTGGATAATGTCAACTCATTCCAAAGGTATTGGATGGAGTTCTGTCACTGCATAGAATGCATAGCTCAATGCTGGAGGGCTTTATTCCCCTGTAGCTGACCCTTGGCATTGGGCATGTGGATCTAGCTTGATATGCAGCAGCTCCAGACCGTCTTCAGGTGTCCTGCTTCCCAGCTGTTCTGGCCGTGCTGGGGGCCGGTTCTCCCCTTGCTGACGTGTTCAGTAAAAGAGCATTCACTCCATGCTGCCCATGCTGATGCCACATTGTGATTATCAAGGGGTCGTTGGTCTGCTGTGGTTCCACGATCCTCAGCACTGTTCAGCACTCCCCCTGATGCAGTATGGGTACTGCCAATGGAGGTTTCATCTCAGTAACTTGAACTTGTCATGGATCACATTACATCTACTCTGGAAATCTCCCAGACAAAACATTGATCAATTAGCAGTTAGCCAAGAGCTTCATCCATCATTGTTTACTGCTCCTTTTATTAGCTAGCTGTTATTAGGTGATCTAACCAGTGCGGCACCTTTAACATGACTGATATGAGGTTAGAACATGCCCTCAGGGCAGCAGTGCTACTTCTTCACTCTTTAACGTTGAACGGATTCCATTCCTACAGCACTACATTATCGCCTCCTTAGGTACACTGTGGTATTACGGGAGAGGATGGGGCCGGGTCTAGCTGTGAGCTGGGAGCCTCAAAACTGTTATTTCTTCACACTCTGTTGATAATTTTAGCCCATTTTGGAATCTTTTAAACTGAAAGTCTATGAAGCTGTACCTCTTAAGATTTAAATAGAGTTGGAGGATCCCACATAGCGGGTACCGTTACAGCCTTTCATGCTGAAATCTGCCAATAAGTAAAAATAGAAAACAGAAGCCTTAGCAACTAAATATAATACCAGGTGATTCAGTATTTAGCACATCCACTCTTTACCTTTATTACAGTTTTATAATTCTTTTCAGGAGACTCATTATGAGCCTTGCAGCCTTGTAGTTAAACAGAGGCTGTTCAGAGACTAGTGTTAACTTAGTTTGAGAGGGCTGCAGTGGATCTTATAATGGTCACTCACCAAGAACTTTAGCAATCGTTGGGTTTACTGCTCCTTTCATTGGCTACCTTGTTGTAAAAATGACCTGGGAGCAGCACCTTCCACATGACTGACAGAGGTTAGGATATGCCCTCAGGGCAGCAGTGCTTCTGCTTCATCCTCTCATGTTGGATCATTCCATTCCAACATCGCTACAGCCTCTTCAGGTGCAAAGTGGTAATACAAGATAGGACCAGAGCCAGGGCTAGCTGGTTAGCATGCTAACTTCAGTAGACATCTCTGCAACACAATACTATTTTAGGAGACTCATTATGAGTTTTTATACATTGCAGCATTGTAGATGAACAGAGGCTCTTCAGACACTAGTGCCAACTTAGTCTGAAAGAGCAGCAGTGGTTTATTTAATGGTCAGCCCAGAGCTTCGGTCATCGTTGTGTTTACTGTTTACTTACTATTTCTTTCATTGGCCTTAAATGATTTAACTGGAACCAGCATCTTCAACATGACTGACAGAGGTTAGAATATGCCCTCAGGGCAGCAGTGCTTCTTCTTCATCCTCTCATGTTGGACTCATTCCACTCCAACATCGCTACAGTGACTAACTATTGCCTCTACAGGTGCAAAGTGGTATTACAAGACAGGGCCAGAGCCAGGGTTAGCTGGTTAGCATGCTAACTTCAGTAGACATCTCTGCAACACAATACAATTTTAGGAGACTCATTATGAGTTTTCATACAATGCAGCCTTGTAGATGAACAGAGGCTGTTCAGAGACTAGTGTTAACTTATTTGAAAGAGCAGCAGTGGATCTTTTAATGGGCAGCCAGGAGCTTCAGCCATCGTTGTGTTTACTGTTTACTTACTATTCCTTTCATTGGCTTTAAATAATTTAACTGGAACTAGCATCTTCAACGTTACTGGTTAGAATATGCCCTCAGGGCAGCAGCACTACTTCTTCATCCTCTCATGTTGGACTCATTCCACTCCAACATCGCTTCAGTGACTAACTATTGCCTCTACAGGTGCAAAGTGGTATTATGAGACAGCACCAGAGTCAGGGCTAGCCGGTTAGCATGCTAACTTCAGAAGACATGTCTGCAACATGATACAAACTCAGAAGACTGATGAGTTTTCATACATTGCAGCCTTGTAGATGAACAGAGGCTGTTCAGAGACTAGTGCTAACTTAGTTTAAGAGGGCAGTACTGGTTCTTTTAATGGTCAGCCAAGAGCTTCAGCCATCGTTGTGTTTACTGTTTACTTATTACTCATTTCATTGGCCTTAAATGGTCTCTCTGGGATCAGCACCTTCAACATGACTGATAAGAGGTTCGAATATGCCCTCAGGGCAGCAGCGCTACATCTTCATCCTCTCATGTTGGACTCATTCCAGTCCAACGTCACTGCAGTGACTTACTATTGCCTCTTCAGGTGCAAAGTGGTATTACAAGACAGGACCAGAGCCAGGGCTAGCCGGTTAGCATGCTAACTTCAGTAGACATCTCTGCAACATGATACAAACTCAGAAGACTGATGAGTTTTCATACATTGCAGCCTTGTAGATGAACAGAGGCTGTTCAGAGACGAGTGTTAACTTAGTTTGAGAGGGCAGTACTGGTTCTTTTAATGGTCAGCCAAGAGCTTCAGCCATCGTTGTGTTTACTGTTTACTTATTACTCCTTTCATTGGCCTTAAATGATCTGTCTGGAATCAGCACCTTCAACATGACTGATAAGAGGTTTGAATATGCCCTCAGGGCAGCAGCGCTACTACTTCATCCTCTCATGTTGGATTGATTCCACTTCTAGAGCCATATTTGAAATATCTGATGGAAAATCAAACAGGAAAAATCAAATATATATATAATTTCAGATTTCAGCATTTAGCACATCCGCTCTTTACCTTTATCACAGCGTTAATCCTGTTTAAGAGACTCATTATGATTTTTCATACATTGCTGCCTTGTAGATGAACAGAGGCTGTTCAGAAATCTTCTCTGCATAAATAATATCTGCTAAAAGCACTGACCATGAGACTCAGTTTGTAATTATGGAAGAAGCTGAAGCAACACGGGAGACAGTATTGGTTATTTGAACGATGTTCAATAATTACAGGCTTGGACGATGGCGAAAAAAAAAATCCATTTCAGATTGCTGCTTCCTTTCTCTTAGTTCTCCTGTCATCTCCTCAAGTGGCTGTTTGGGTTGGTTTCTTGCTGACTCACTCTGAGAATCTTTTTTCTCTCCCCTGAAGATTCATGAGAGCAGGAAACTGTCTGGGAGACGTTGTTATCTGCACCGTTTCTGCCATACGAAGGGCACAGTGTTCTCATAGCTTCCGCTATAACTAGTTTGTTAAAGCAGCTAAACCAGTACACAGTGTGCTACCCCGATTTTGCAGTCGCTTCACATGCCATTACTGTGTTTCGTTCCGTGCTTTCAGCTTCTTGATTAAAAGGAACTTTTATCTTCTATAAATGCAGCTACGTAGATTTGCATCATTCGCACTCTCTCTGTGTTTAGAGGTCATATATATAGTGAGGAAAATAAGTATTTGAACACCCTGCTACTTTGCAAGTTCTCCCACTTAGAAATTATAGAGGGGTCTGAAATTTTCATCTTAGGTGCATGTCCACTGTGAGAGACATAACAAAAAAAAAAAAATCCAGAAATCACGATGTATGATTTTTTAATAATTTATTTGTGTGGTCAGATGGTCTTAATTCCACTCACAGTGTTTGGAGAACGAAGAATGATGAGTACCATCCCAAAAACACCATCCCTACTGTGAAGCATCGGGGTGGAAGAACCATGCTGTTGACCCGGACAAGGTGTTTATCTACACAATGGGAAAAGAAGACTGCTGCACTGTATTAAGGAGAGGATGACCGGGGCCATGTATTGCGAGATTTTGGGGAACAACCTCCTTCCCTCAGTTAGAGCACTAGCACAGATGGGTCGTGGCTGGGTCTTCCAACATGACAATAACCCAAAGCACACAGCCAGGATAACCAAGGACTGGCTCCGTAAGAAGCATATCAAGGTTCTGGAGTGGCCTAGCCAGTCTCCAGACCTAATCCCTATAGAAAATCTTTGGAGGGAGCTCAAACTCCGTGTTTCTCAGTGACAGCCCAGAAACCTGGCTGATCTGGAGAAGATCTGTGTGGAGAAATGGGCCAAAATCCCTGCTGCAGTGTGTGCAGACCTGGTGAAAAACTACAGGAAACATTTGACCTATATTTGTACCAAATATTAACACTGATTTTCACAGGTGTTCAAATACTTATTTGCAGCAGTAACACACAAATAAATTATTAAAAAATCATACATAGTGATTTCCAGATCTTTTTTTTTTGATTATGTCTCTCACAGTGGACATGCACCTAAGGTGAAAATTTCAGACCCCTCTATAATTTCTAAGTGAGAGAACTTGCAAAGTCGCAGGGTGTTCAAATACTCATTTTCCTCACTGTATACTCAGTATCAAAAGAATAGCTGCACAAATAGTGGCAGCCGAAAGGAACCAACCGACAGGAATGAACCTCGTGGGTACGTTTAACGTCATGCGAATGATTCACGCTTGACCACTGAGCCAACATCCACAGTTGTGGACATTCAGCAAGCACTGATGCCCTCCATTAGTCATGATGTTAGTTCCAGCAACTGCCCTTAACACCTCGCCAACTTTCCCTAAGACTGCAGTGGTGTCGTACCAGACTGTCATGGAGTAACTCAGAATGGCAGCGGGTCATCTTCAGTGATGAGAGATTTGTCTTGGTGGAGACGACCAACGAATCCGTGTGTGGAGGCACCGTGGTCAGCACCAAGATGAACGTTTAGGGAGCTGCCTTGAGTGAGTACATGCAGTTTGGTGTCTCTGGGTTCAAGGAAACAATAGGGTTCAGGTAGGTCCATAAATAAAAAATACTCTACAGGAGAAAAGAGGGATGGAAAAAAGACAGAACAGACGAGTACAGGTCAAACCTATGAAAGGTAAAGGTTACCAGGAACAATGAATTATGATAAATTTAGAGTGATATGGACAATATTTATTGAGCTACACCGTCTCTCAGCATGCCAGACGTCTCGGTATGGAGCTGTAGAGGTTCCTAATGGTGTCCTGTGATAATCCATCCCATGCAGCTTGAATATCCTCACACAGTTCCTGCAGATGGTGCGGTAGGGGTGGAGGTGGAGGGACACCAGGCCTTCTGGACGTGTGACAACACACCAGTCATCTTGGTGATGACCACAGTGCCTCCACACACGGATTCGTTGGTCGTCTCCACCAAGACTAAAGCGGGACTCGTCACTGAAGATGACCCGCTGCCATTCTGAGTCACTCCATGACAGTCTGGCACGACACCATTGACAGTCTATGGCGACCATGACATGGTGTTAAGGGCAGTTGCCTGGCACATACAGGATGATACGTGGAGGATCACTGCTCACTGAATGTCCACAATGGTGGCTGTTGGGTCAGTCAGGTACAGCGATAAGGCCCATCCTTGCTTATGTGTGGCCGAGTGTGAAACTGTCTCACAATGTCAGGCCTACCCACCAAGTCTCATTCCTCTCGGCTGATTCCCTCTACTCTTTTGATGATGAGTGTAATTCCTTAGCATGTGGTCTCTTCGTGTTTGTCGAGACTTGTTTTGCCTGGAGTTTAAAGGGTTAAAATCGCCATGAAAAGGGCATCTGGGAGAGGACAGACGAGAAAGCGAAAACAAAGCAGTCCTTGGAGACTGGAAGTCACAGATGAAATCTTTATCAGTGCAACCTGGAGACATTCTCCAGCAAGAATCATGAAGTATTCATATCTTAGCCTTCACTTCTTTATACGGCGCCAGCCCGGCTATAGCAGACTCGTCTCAGATCCACCAGATTTGAGCACACGACCTGTGTACATGCAATCCTGAGTGCTTGATTAACTTTGCATATCTGAATATGTTGCATTTTTAATGGGAACACTGCCTTCAGCATCTCACCCAAAATGCTAATAGGGCTTACACTAGCTGAAAGCTACCAGAGGTCAGGTTGCAACTACCCATTGTTCATTGTTAGCGTTAGTGTTTTTGTCCTTGGCTCACATTTGTCTAAAAGAGACGGTTTCAGTTATTTCCACAGACTATAGTTATCAGCATCAGTTATATCAGTTATTAGCAGTCGTGGGCTGGAGTTTAGGGACCAGCCTTGTGACCGGAGGGTTGCCGGTTCAATTCCCTGAACTGACAGTAACGACTGAGGTGCCCTTGGACTGGCCATTTGGACTGGCCTGCAAAATCCCCAGATTTGATTCCTCTTGGAAACCTGTGGGAGCTACCTGGAAAACACCAGGGAAGGCATCCACCAAATCTTGACGTGACTAGTTGACTAGCTGACTAGTTCTTTGATGCAGGAGTGTCTGAACATCGATGTGGCCTGCATCCAGAAACTTGTCCAGTCCATGCCCAACCCAATCACAGCAGTTATTGGTGCTCGTGGAGGTGTTACATGGTGTTCAGAGATCAAGATTAGATCAAGATGGAAGGCCAGCAAAAAAACTGCACAGGGAGCCAAAGCTGGACGAGGGGCAGCTCCAGGAGCTAGCACTGGATCAGAATGGGGAGCTGGCACAGGAGCCACCTAGAACCAGCTCTGGAGGAGCAGCAGCTCAGGAAGATGGTAGTGGATCAGGATGGGGAGCCAGCACTGAAGGAGCAGCAGCTCAGGAAGACGGTACTGGATCAGGATGGAGAGCCAGCACTGAAGGAGAAGCAGCTCAGGAAGATGGTACTGGATCAGGATGGGGAGCCAGCACTGAAGGAGCAGCAGCTCAGGAAGATGGTACTGGATCAGGATGGGGAGCCAGCACTGAAGGAGCAGCAGCTTAGGAAGACGGTACTGGATCAGGATGGAGAGCCAGCACTGAAGGAGCAGCAGCTCAGGAAGATGGTAGTGGATCAGGATGGGGAGCCAGCACTGAAGGAGCAGCAGCTCAGGAAGATGGTACTGGATCAGGATGGGGAGCCAACACTGAAGGAGCAGCAGCTCAGGAAGATGGTAGTGGATCAGGATGGGGAGCCAGCACTGAAGGAGCAGCAGCTCAGGAAGATGGTACTGGATCAGGATGGGGAGCCAGCACTGAAGGAGCAGCAGCTCAGGAAGACGGTACTGGATCAGGATGGGGAGCCAGCACTGGCAGAGCAGCAGCTCAGGAAGATGGTACTGGATCAGGATGGGGAGCCAGCACTGAAGGAGCAGCAGCTCAGGAAGACGGTACTGGATCAGGATGGGGAGCCAGCACTGAAGGAGCAGCAGCTCAGGAAGATGGTACTGGATCAGGATGGGGAGCCAGCACTGAAGGAGCAGCAGCTCAGGAAGATGGTACTGGATCAGGATGGGGAGCCAGCACTGAAGGAGCAGCAGCTCAGGAAGACGGTACTGGATCAGGATGGGGAGCCAGCACTGAAGGAGCAGCAGCTCAGGAAGACGGTACTGGATCAGGATGGGGAGCCAGCACTGAAGGAGCAGCAGCTCAGGAAGATGGTACTGGATCAGGATGGGGAGCCAGCACTGAAGGAGCAGCAGCTTAGGAAGACGGTACTGGATCAGGATGGGGAGCCAGCACTGAAGGAGCAGCAGCTCAGGAAGATGGTACTGGATCAGGATAGGGAGCCAGCACTGAAGGAGCAGCAGCTCAAGAAGATGGTACTGGATCAGGATGGGGAGCCAGCACTGAAGGAGCAGCAGCTTAGGAAGATGGCACTGGATCAGGATGGGGAACCAGCACTGAAGGAGCAGCAGCTCAGGAAGATGGTACTGAATCAGGATGGGGAGCCAGCACTGAAGGAGCAGCAGCTCAGGAGGATGGTACTGGATCAGGATGGAGAGCCAGCACTGAAGGAGCAGCAGCTCAGGAAGCCAGGACCAGATGAAGACAGGAGCCTGCACACAGAACCAGTGCTGGTGGAGTGTCAGGTTGGGAGACCAACACTGGACCATGTTGGGGAACCAGCACTGAAGAAGCAGCCTGCAGGATTGGCGCTCTCCAGGGCAGTGAATGATGCTGTGAATGGGACTTCCCTGCTCCTCCTGGCTGCGGCGGACTCTATGACCATTGTGATGCCAGCAAGCCACTTGGACGGGAGCCATATTGGTATTGCCTCCTGCCAAAAATGCTATCGGGTATTTTACTCCTCGTTAACCCAAGGGTCAAACGCAAACTGGAATAGGTCCCAGAACTTGTCCAGTGAATAGGTAGCCCCACCCTTAAGGCCCAAGTGTAGACTGCCCACTCCAAGGTGCCACTTTAGCCTCCACTTTGGAGCACAATGACTCAGAGTGGTGAGCCAAATAATGAACTCCATATATCTCTTTGGGAAACGTCCTGGGAGGGCAGCTGATCTGTTCCTCAGATCAGATCTTTTGAGACTGTCAGCACTGTTATTTGTAACTGATCAGATCAGATTTGTGTGTCCAGACATCACCAACCTATCTGCATAGCTTGCTGCGGAAACGACAGTAGTTAGGTATCCATGCTGCCGAGGTGGCAGGAGAGACGGAGGTGCAGCATTTTGTCCTCATGGCTCTGTAAAGTCATGGTTCACTCTTCGGTGCTCTCCTTGAAACCTACCTTATCCATCACTCTGGATTATCTATCTATCTATCTATCTATCTATCTATCTATCTATCTATCTATCTATCTATCTATCTATCTATCTATCTATCTATCCACCTACCTACCTACCTACCTACCTACCTACCTACCTACCTACCTAGCCAGCCCTTGGGACACTGACATATCTTTGTCTTATGCATATGTTATATGTTCCTCCCTCTGAAACGTCATTGGGTCCTCTGATATGTTCCTCCCTCTGAAACGTCATTGGGTCCTCTGATATGTTCCTCCCTCTGAAACGTCATTGGGTCCTCTGTTATGTTCATCCCTCTGAAACGTCATTCGGTCCTCTGATATGTTCCTCCCTCTGAAACGTCATTCTGGTTCCTCTGTAACAACGTCATTGGGTCCTCTGATATGTTCCTCCCTCTGAAACGTCATTGGGTCCTCTGATATGTTCCTCCCTCTGAAACGTCATTGGGTCCTCTGATATGTTCCTCCCTCTGAAACGTCATTGGGTCCTCTGATATGTTCCTCCCTCTGAAACGTCATTGGGTCCTCTGGTATGTTCTCGTCATTCGGTCCCTCTGATATGTTTCCTCCCTCTGAAACGTCATTGGGGTCTATTAGCATCCCTCTGAATTAGCCTTTTTTCCTCATCTGAGTCAATGCCTTGTTCTCCCTGGATTTTCTGAACGATAGTCCCCCCCCCCATCCCTCTGAAAAGTGGGGGTCCTCGTATGTTGTCAGTGGGGTCAGCCAGTTTTTAGGTCAAAAAACTTGCCATGTTAAGAAAAAGTCATTCATTCATGAATCGATTAGCATTGAATTAGCCTTTTTAGCATAGCCGTTCTCTGGATTTACAGTGTAGTCTGAAATGTGGGACTCGTGTCAGTGGCAGCCAGTTTGGTTCTGTAAGAAAGTCCTCATGAAGTGGTAGAAAAGCCGCGCTACCACCGTGTGCAAATGAAAAGACGCTAATTCGAGGTCTTATGAAACCTTCATGGATCAACGCTTCCCCCCAAAGCTTCCTCCTAATTCCCGCTCTGTATTGGCTATAGATCTGATAGACCCCATGGTCTTCTTAATGCTGGTAATAGATAGTGTGGATGCGGAGCTGATAAGAGGGATTATGTTTGTATGGTCTGGAGAGGGGGATCTGAGCGCTGAAGCAGCAGCGGAATCAATAGCTCATTGCTGGAAGTTATCAGCGAGAGCCACCGAGAGCTGCTGACCGGCAGGGATGGATGTGTGATGGCCATTGGGATGTGTCCGCCAGCTGCTGCACCACTTCAGCATCACCCTGGGAGTGTCTACCCCACCTCCTCAGTCATGCTGAGCACAATCTGCTGTTTGGATCTGCTGCCTGCGAAAAGAAACTCAAACTGAAGGCTCCAGGGAGACACTCTAACTTTGGGTTCGATACTGCATGTGGTTTAACCCCTTACTCTCCAGGTTTAGATGTTAGTGAGGCTACGCTTGGTGGTATGTAGTATCATAAATACACTCATTGTCAAAAGGATAGCTGTACAAATGCACCCAGAGGGAATCAACGGACAGGAATGGAACTTGTTGGGTAGCTGTAAGATTGTGAGACATGTGAATGATTCAAGTTTCACACTCGGCCGCACATGTGGTGTAAGCAAGGATGGGCCTTATTGCTGTACCTGACTGACCCAGCAGCCTCTATTGTGGACATTCAGGTAGCAGTGGTGTCCTCCATGAGTCATCCTGTTAGTGCCAGGACCATTGGCAGACGGCTGCACCACGCAGGACTACATGGACGCAGACTATTACGATGACTGGCCTTAACACCACGTCACCGTCACCAAAGACTGCAGTGGTGTCGTACCAGACTGTCATGGAGTGACTCAGAATGGCAGCGGGTCATCTTCAGTGACGAGTCCCGCTTTAGTCTTGGTGGAGACGCCCAACGAATCCGTGTGTGGAGGCACCGTGGTCAGCACCAAGATGAGCTATTTGTTGTCACATGTCCAGAAGACCTGGAGTCACTCCACCTCCTCCCCTACCGCACCATCTGCAGGAACCGTGTGAGGATATTCAAGCTGCATGGGATGGATTATCACAGGACACCATTAGGAACCTCTACAGCTCCATACCGAGACGTCTGGCGTGTTGGGTTAGCAAACACGGCGGTCCGACCCCATACTGAGAGACAGACTTCTGTATGTGTAGCTCAATAAATATTGATCATATCAGTCTAAATTTATCATCAGTTATTGATCCTGGTCACCTTTATCTTCCTTCCCAACACCACCGCACTCCCACACCTCCTTCTGGGTGCAGCTGTTCATTTGACGACAAGTTTAAAACTTTGTATTTTCTATTAGCAAGTTCTAAATTAAATGTAAGTTAATGAAATTAAACAATCTTGCCCCAGTATTAAAGTTCACACAATAAGGCAGTTGTCATAGGTAACTATTATGGAACTAAAATGGCCTGTGGACACTGTTAGCCCTTTTCCATGTTCAGAACATGTTCTGTTCTGGTGTGTGCAATTGCATTTGGTGCAGTTCCACCAAAAATAAATAGGTTCAGAGCCTGGTAAGTTCATGGGGGTGTCAGTTGTTGAGAAATGAGAAAGCAACAATGGTGACACCCAGTCTTCTTATCTCTGGTCGTTGATCCGTGCTTGCTTTTTGGATAAAAACTAACATCTGTAATAACAGCACACACTCGCAGGTAAACGATCCTGTAGACTTGTCGGGTCAGAAAATTACAATTTGCCACTATGTTAAACTTAGCTTTCCATATTTTGATAAAAACCAAATGTGGGTTCCAATTTCTCAACAGGTTGAATTGGACTTTTTATGTTCTCTAGTACTTGTTACTATAATTTGTGTAAATATTATATATTTGTGTATATAGTTTTTAAATTTGTGGGCCAATCATAGCAGACTTTCTTTTGTGAATTCAGGATTATCTATGGGTGACTTGATAACACTGGTGTATTTGTGTCAGCTGCATAAATAATGTTCTGATATTTTTCAGTTTGGCAGGACAGAAGTTATTGAGAACACATTAAACCCGGACTTTGTGAGGAAGTTTGTTTTGGATTACTTCTTTGAAGAGAAGCAGAACCTTCGATTTGACGTGTAAGTACAATTCTGTTTTGTTACTATGAACTAAATGTATTCTGGCTGTATTTAGACTTAAGCTTACCAGACAAAAAATGAGGTAGTGCTAACTTCAGGCTCCTGCAGATGGCGCTGCATGACAATGATAGGTCTATAAATCCCTGCGGCGTGTGAGTGACAGGATGCATAGATTGGGAAGAGGTCCTACAGTGCAGGGAAGGTCTCGTTCCATGTGTGGTAAACGCTTCAGAGCAGATGTTAATGATTGGCTGAAAGGAGGGACTGAGCATTTGGGCGTGGCCAAAGACCATAGTGTGAAGGAAGTAGCTGAATCTGCAGGTGTATGGAAGCGTACGGTTATACGGGTCTACCAGTGGTGGCTAAAATCCCAGTCTAGCACTAACAGGTCATAGAATTAAACTAGCTGCCCTTTTTTGGTAAGCTCATGAATAATCTAATGAGCTCTGCTCTGATTGGCTGATGTACTGGGCGCTGCCATGTTGATCACACAAAAGCAACATGGGGAAATAGACTAAATAAAATGAGCCTCTGTGTAAATAAGCTTGGTCATCAGTTTTCAGACTCTTTCCAGTGAGTCGAACTGTCAGTGGGTGTTGTTGGTGTTCCTCTGAGGCGAAAGTTGTTTCCTATTTGCCAGCTTCTTAATCTAATCTTCTGTATAACCTTAAATGCTGCAGCTTTTACAGGCTATGCTAGCTATGCTAACTTCACTTGGAGCTAATGCTAGTAGCTAACATTCCCTATACTAGCTACTGGCTTTCCGTCTGGACATCAACACACAGTGGATTAAAGTTGTTCCTCATATGTACCTCTCAGTTTAAGATGATCTGCTTCAACCGGCAAACACGGATACAATCACACAGCATGGCTACTACCTACAGGCTGCTGTTGGGGTTGTAATGCTAATAAAGGTAGAGCTGCTGTTCTCTTCAGTCTCTTCAGGGTTAAACGCTAAGCTAAGCTGCTCTATATTATCCAACTGTTCGGAGTGAAACGTGTAGAGTGAGCTAACAGCTCTGGATTGAAGTTGTTCCAGGATTCTGTTAAAGATGTGGGAGCTGAAGTTCCTGTTTGCTAGCTTGCATGACAAATTTTCTGTTCCACCTTAAATGGTACCCGTGTTGCATTCTGTACAAGTTGTAGCATTTAAGGTGAAACGGAACGCTGGGTTAAGTAGCTGATGAATAGGAAGAAACTTCAGCCTTGTTTAAAGATGAACATCAACTCTGTTTCATTCTGTTGCAGGTATAATGTGGACTCCAGAAGTTCAAACATTTCAAAGCATGTAAGCATGTCATTTTCTTCCTTCTTTCTAAAGTTGTACACTCATCGTCCAAAACATAGCTGCACCCAGAAGGATTCAATCAACAGGAAGGAAACTTGGTGGGTAGGAATGATTCAGATTTCACACTCGGCCATGCCTGTTATTAAAGCAGGGAGAGGCCTTATCCCTGTACCTGACTGACCCAACAGCCATGAATGTGGACAGTGATGTCCTCCATGAGTCTTCCTGTTAGTGCCAGCCCCATTGGCAGACGGCTGCACCACGCAGGACTACATACAACCAGTGTTGAGTGACTCAGAACGGCAGCAGGTCATCTTCAGTCCCGCTTTTGTCTTAGTGGAGACGACCAACGAGTTATCATGCATCACATGTCCAGAAGGCCTGGTGTCACTCCACCTCCACCCCTACCGCACCATCTCCAGGAACTGTGTGAGGACAGATAGATAGATAGATAGATAGATAGATAGATAGATAGATAGATAGATAGATAGATAGATAGATAGATAGATAGATAGATACATAGATAGATAGATAGATAGATAGATAGATAGACAAACAGACAGATAGACAGACATATAGATAGATAGATAGATAGATAGATAGATAGATAGATAGATAGATAGATAGATAGATAGATAGATAGACAAACAGACAGACAGACAGACATATAGATAGATAGATAGATAGATAGATAGATAGATAGATAGATAGATAGATAGATAGATCTAATAGAAATAGGGTATTTAAGAGGCAGTGTGTGCAGAGATGGGGGTGTGTCCATTGGAGTGTTCATTGGAGTGAATGAAAGAGTGTCACAGAGTTTTTCATTTGCTGTACTGAGAGGAGTTGAACAGTCTTATGGCCTGAGGGACAAAAGACTTTCTGAGTCTGTCTGTGAAATATTCAAGCTGCATGGGATGGATTATCACAGGACACCATTAGGAACCTCTACAGCTCCATACCGAGACGTCTGGCATGTTGGGTTAGCAAACATGGCGGTTCGACGCCATACTGAGAGACAGACTTCTGTATGTGTAGCTCAATAAATATTGATCATATCAGTCTAAATTTATCATCAGTTATTGATCCTGGTCACCTTTATCTTCCTTCCCCACACTTCCTTCTGGGTGCAGCTGTTCTTCTGATGATGAGTGTGTATATTCCAGATTGTAATACAGTGCTTAATATGTATGCTGTTATCTCATTGCTGCTGCTCTGGATGCCCGGATCACAGAAAGTAAGTCATGTTCAACCAGGACTATCATGAACGTTCCCAGATTCCAGACTTCATGTCATGATGTTTGTCCTTGTCCTGTTGCCCCCCCATTCGAGTCAGTCTTTTTCACTTGAGCTCAGAGCAGTCACATCTGCTGTTACTCTTTATTTTCAAGTCAGATTCTGGTTTTAATTTGCGAGAACATGAAACAGACTGTCAGGCTTCCTGAGACGAGGCCGTTGTCCCGTCTCTTCGTTTGCTTCTTTTGTATGCCGTGCCGTTGTCATTGATTTATCAAATCCATTGCTTTTAGGTTGCATCATTTAGGCATCATCTGTCTTTTAATTCAGTGCGGCATTGGAGGTGAGTGTTTGCATGCGCATGCTGATATGGTCTAGACAGGGCTGCCGCTGTGTATTCTTGCCGGCACAGCTGTGGACGACCCACATTCGCCGGTAACTGATGAGTGTGTGTCTCCTTCAGTCTTTCCTGGGCCAGACCTTCTGCACTCTGGGAGAAATCATCGGCTCTGCTGGGGCTCGTCTGGAGAGAGTGCTGTCGTGAGTGTCTGCTTCTTTTATTCTGCACCTAACATTCCTTGACTTAGCTATTAGAACAAGTGCACTCCCGCTCCACTTTATCGAGGCCGCAGAACACTGACCCAACGTTCTCCAACAAACACAGGCAATCTGACACTGGTAGTCGATCTTCTACTGTTCCAGAATGGAAACAGACGATTAATGAACTTTTGTTTGAATGAGGGATGAGGTTCTAGAATGTTGTGAATGGGTTAGAACATTCTAGAACAATGATAATAGCGATGGGGGTTCTAGAACAGTAAAACATTTGAGAACCATGGATTTTTGGTACAGTTTTGGATTTAGAAAGAAAACTTTCTGTAAGAATTTGAATAGAAGAGAATGATCTAGAACGCAGTACATGGGGAGAATGTTCTAGAATGGTGAGGATTAAGGGAACCGGTTCTAGAAAAGTATGAATAGGGGAGAATGTTGTGAACAGCAGGATGGAAAATTGGATTGGTCTTGAACAGTGTGAGTGGTGGAGAGAATTCTAGAACAGTGTGAAAAGGACAAAGCATTCAACAACCGTTTGAATAGGAAGAACATTCTAGAACAGTAAATTGGGAAACTTGTGAAACAATGAAAATGGAATTGTTAGAACTGTGGATGAGAGAGAACAGTTTGAATGAGGGGAAACATTCTATAAGAACAATAGGAGAGAATGAATGCACTGTGCATAGGGAGAACGTTCTAGAATAGGGTGAATGGGGAAGTGATTCTAGAATAGAGTGAATGGGTAGAACATTCCAGAACAAGTAGATTGGAATAGGGAATTCTAAAACGGTGAAATGGAATAGAAGAGTCTGGAAATTTGTATGAAGGAGAACATTCCAGAACAATGTAAAAGAAAAAATATTTTAGAACAGTTAATGTGGGAGAGCGTTTTGAAACGTGTGGGAAGAAAGATTCTAGAATTTTAAAAAAGAAACATTGAATAACAATAATCATAAAAAAAGAAAAGAAGAGAACATTAAACACTGAGAATAGGGGGTGGGCCACTCTAGAACCTGGATGAGGGAGAACAGTGTGAATGGGGAAAATTTTCCATAAGATTGGCTAGGAGAGACTGAATGCAGTGTTTGCAGAATACTGTGACTACCAAGTAGATTAGGGGTGGGGAATTCTGGGTCAGTAAAAATTCTGGGTCTGTAATTCTAGAAACGTGTATACATTAACATTCTAGAACTTAATAGTGAACCAGAGAGAGTGAGGTAGAAGATTCTAGAATAAAAAAGAACATGGAATTATCATGTAATATATAATTATCATGTAAAAAGAAAATTGGAAGAGAACATTCTCGGGGCGAGGCTAAAGATGAAGGAGAATGTGAACATGGGAAACCTCCTATAAGAACATGACTAGGAGAGAATGCACTGTACCCAGGGAGAACAATCTAGAACAGTGTGGTTGGGCTGAAAATTAATATATATATATTCTAGAAATGTGTATGAAGATAAGAGGTGACCCTTCCAGAACAGCTTGAATAGGGATAACCTTCTAGAATAGTGCGAATGGGTAGAACATTCTAGAACAATGAGAATGGGTTGAGGCATTCTAAAACTATGAATGAGGGAGAACAATGAATGAAGGAAACATCTACAAGAACGCACTATACACAGGGAGAATTTAGGATGAATGGGGTAGGGAATTCTAGAACACTAGAATTCCAGAATTCACAATATTCTAGAAATCATATGAAGATGAACATTCCAGAACGATGTGAATTGGGAGAACATTCTAGGTAGTGTGAATGGAGAGAATCTTCCTAGAACATGGTGAATGGAAAACAATCGTATACATTCTATTATGGGTGCTTTACAGTATAGGTTCTAGGTGGCCATAGATGCTCTAGATTTGAATCAATGCTCTGAAAAATAGAATAAAAATCATCATGGCCAAAAGTAAGTAGGCTGGTAAGTAGTACATAGTAAAGGTTGTTCTAGAAGTATATAGTGTGTGAATGCGTAGAACATTCTAGAACAAGTAGAGCCGGACGCAGAATTCTAGATCACTAAAAATCAATGGAAGATTCTAGAAACGTATGAATGAACATTCTAGAGCATTTTAGACCAGTTATTAGAGAAGGACACTGTGAACCAGAGAGACGAGGGGACATGGAGTAATGATATAAACAGAAGACATGAAGAGAACATTCTAGAACATCGAACATGAAAATAAATTCTGCTGCTGTAATTTGGTTTATTTGTGCAGAAATGATGTAGGGCTTGGAATGGATGTGGAATTTGAGATTACCGTACTGAAACACCATGTGTCAGTTTCCTCACTGACAGTAACAATGAGCCCTTTGTCACTGAGGCTTAGCTATGGACACTGTTAATGGCATTTGACTGACCTCTGTGTGCCAGGCTTGGTCGAAACCTCACAGACTTCAGCTGCCACCACAGAAGACTCACAGCGCACATTCGCTTTTAAGCACAGATTAGTTTGGCATGTCCCGTCTCTCTGTAGTAGACCCCTCTTTGGACTCCCCCCATTCAGCGTTGTATGTATTTGCCTTATCATGCTCATGCAGCCCAATGGCTCTCCGTTCCCCAGGCTCAGATTGCACAGCTTTGGCTGATGTGAAGAAGAGAGAGCAGTGTGACAGGGCCTTTTGAGGATGCCACTGAGTAACTACTGACCGTGGAATTTCCTTGCCAATATGAAGTGCGCTTGCTAACACGCTTGTCTGGTTGCGCCCTCTTTCAGCTGCACTACACACATAAACAGTTACTTCAGGGAGGGCTAGGATGCTTTTCCGGGAGCAGCTCCACATTTTTCCTTGTGTAATGCGTATTTCCGTGTGTTACTCTGGACAGCGCATGCTAAATGAACAGTACTTCTATATGACATCAATTTAACAACAGCAGAAAGCAGACAGTCACAGTTAGCATTCTGCTAATGACATCATATGAGTCGCTAACAACCAGCTACCCTTCATTAGCCATGTTAGCATGACTGTTCTGCCAACTTGTGCTTAACTGTAGCCCTGATAGCAAGAGTTTCGCTGTTGGCCTGCTGACAGTAAAGCTGGTGGTCCGCTGGCGTTGTTGACTCAGCGTTTTCGGGTGTTAGACAAAATGCCATTTTTTATTACTCGTTTTACACTCACAGTCTAGTTTACTTCTTCCTTTTAGCAACAACATTTTCAACCAAATTATTTTATATCAGGTCTAGTCATTATTTTTTTTCTCTGAGTTGTTTGTAAAATTTGTCTTAGTTGATCTTCTAAAATAAAAGTCCCTGTGCATTTTAAAACTAGTTCAGTCTTGTACATGGGGCAGTAATCTTGGTGGTCTGAGGGTGGGGTGCCAACATTTTTAAGCATGTGGAACGATGTATGCTTGCTATCTGGGAGCATACCTAATGTTAAACCCAAAAGGTTACCACGTTCCACTGATAGTAAATGAAAGTGAATAGCAGTCAATGGTTATCATAGTGTAAATGCTAATCTCTGGCTAGCCTCTAGTCTTTGTTAGCTATGTCAGCATGTCGGTCACACTTCTTAAAAGTAAACAGCTCTAATTAGCATTATGCAAATATTATGAAAATTGGTAGTTTCCCAGAATTGTAAGCATAGCAACCTTGCTAGAAAAACAAGCATGATATTGTTTGGATGCTGGTATGCTGGTCAACCAGCATGACCTTGCTAAATGTCCAGCTAGCTAAACCACCATCTGACTAGCATAGACCATCTTACACCATTTTTCCATATAACTTTTTGAGTTGCTAACAGCGAATGACAGCGAGCAGCAACAAACAGTTAGCATTACACATATGACACCATTAGCCAACAGCTAACTGATCTTTCAATTAGAGTTTTAAAAATAGAGTTACTCAAATATCAAATATCCAGCATTAAATAAATGGTACACGGAGAAATGGTGGCTAGCTTCCATTAATTGCTATCCAAGTTAGAATATTTGGTCACACGTTAAGTTCTTTAAGTTAAAAAAAAAAACATTAGTTAGCAAATGTCGTCATGCTAATTGCTATAGCAGCTGTTTATTGTTAACCATATTATTTAGCCAACATTTTGTGGAATTTTAAAAGGCATGCTAAAGCAGAAATGCCATAAGTTAACTGGGCTTTCATTTTGTGTTTTAACAGTGTATGAAAATTATTAGCCTGGATGCTAAATACCTAAAACCAAACACTAAATCTGACTTCTTGCTGCTGTAGGTGAAATTTTTATGATGAATGCTAAACTCAGCTGAATACTGAACTAAACTAAATGCATGCTGAACTGCCGATTCATTTTGGGTTTACTGCCTAAATAAGCTTCTCTGATAGCATGAAAATGGCGGACCACGATTGTCCAGCTAACAGCAAAGCCATTGCTCCCTAGTTTTTTGCTGAACTGAGGTTAAGCAGCGTCCTAGACAAAATGCCATTTTGCATGACTTGATGTAATCTTTCCTACTTCCATTATCCTTTAACAATTTGTTTAGTAAACCATTTTCATAAATTTTGTGAATAAATATACATATTTTTTATTTGAATTAGACAAATAATGGTCTGCAACATTTTAAATTTGAAATCATTTTATATCAGGCCTCATCATTATTTTTTTCTCTAAGGCTTTTGCAATATTGTACTTTATTTTCCAAAATAAAAGTCTTTGTGCATTCTGTAGCAGTTGATGGAGAATATAAAGCTGTTAGATCTTGTTTCTAGGACAGTTATCTGGGTGGTCCGTGGGTGGACCAACAGTGGTAAACATTCGGTTGGGTGACCGATATGTGCTTGCTATCTGGGTTGTGCTGGACTAATACAAGGACCAGGACACTAAGAAGGGGCGGGGCTATTCTGCTGTAAGCCTATAGTCAGGCTCTGCAATCTGGCTTATATCCAACTTCCTGCTTGTGCCTCAGTCTCTTAGCTTGTTGCACGGTATGCCGTTTGTGTTTGTGTGAATAGGACGCACCCGGAGAAATCCCCACAATCCTCTTGGCCTTTATAGCCATTCTCTTCGCCTCTCCATGCAGGCAGGCGCCAGTGTATTTAAGCAGAAGTGGGCAGCGACTGGGCGCCTTTTTAGTAGGTCAGCCTGTTTTCAGGTACTGACTGTGTCGCTCCAGTGTGGAAGTGAGGAGAAGAATCTCTACTTTCTTACCTGCCCGTTTCTATGGCAACTCACCAAGGTCTCCGGCACCGCGCACAGTAGGCTGGGACGGCGATTGGGCAAAACAGCTTCCTCCCCGTGTTTCTCTAAGATAAGGCAGGGGAGTTTTTCGGGGCGAGGGAGCTCACCGGATCATGTCTGAGGCGTGGATTTGAGAGTAGCTCTGTCCCAGAGCCTGCTAATGTGTTCTGGCTAATCTGTAGCCGGTTCAGGCTGAAGAACCGTCCATAGCGTTCTGATCTCCCACGTGAGACTAGACCTCATGGGCTGTATGGCTCAGACACAACCCCACAGCGGAGTCATCTGTACAGTGACATGGTGGTTCCAGGTTTGGTGACCCTTAGGGAACGAGTGTGAGTGGAGTTTGTGAAGCTGTAGAGGAGTTAATGTGCTTTCTACTGGATGGTGAACACCAAATGAAATTACAGGCTGTCTTGGTGAAACATGAACACTTGTATGTGGGTGGTGTAATTGGTCACATGTGCAGAGTCATTAAGCATGTACCTGAGAGAGATGATGCCTGTATGTGAACTCTACAGAGCTAAAGCACGTTAGAACCGAGATACTGCTGCCGTATTTCTTTTCTAATATCTCTATATTGATATTTTAGGTCGTACTAACATTTCACTGCAGTCGGAACAAAACCTTGCATGAGTTCGTGGCGTAATGTGAAAGTATCTGTTTCCCTTTACATTGTCTGTGAATTTCAGCTTCCAATAACTGTAAGCCATGTAACGTCTGGCTGAACTCTTAGCTGTGGCTTGTGGAGTCAGCAGCATTGACTGTGCACAGCTAAACTAGCATCTGACTAGCATAACCCAGAGACCAATTTCCCACCATTACTGTTCAGGTTGCTAACAGTAACCAGCTTCCAGTCAATGCTAACCAAGTTAGCACATTTTCTTAAACATTTTTATTTAATTGTGCTTATTTGTAGGTTGTGGAATTATTAAAAGCATGCTAAATGCTAACAGCTAACCTTCTTTAGGAGTTTTAAAAAAAACGAAGCTAGCATCTAGCATTACATGAATGGTACGTGGTGAATTGGTGGCTTGCTTTCATCAATTGGTTCATCATGTTGGAATATTTGGTCAGACTTCAATTTATGTTTGACGGCGTATGTCCAAAGTATGTTTTTTCATTCTATAGTAAAAAGAGGAACAACTTGCCATCAGGCAAGGTAGGGAAATGCTTGGGGCCCCAGGCCAGTGGAAGGCCCCGGAGGGTCTATTTATATATATTTTTAACATTATTTAAATTTTGAAATTAACATCCTGCATTTTTTAAATTTAGATTATATTATGACATACATATAATGGAGGCTTGTTGGAGGGGCCCCCTGTGAAATTCTAATGCAGTTTAGGTGGTCCAAGGAGTGAAATTCATGATATCAAATATAAAAAAAATATACATGACTATTAAACACCACTTTTTTTTTTTTCAGAATTGCAAAAAATCAGGCAGGAAACTTTTCTGTCCCTGCCAGAGTAAAACCTTGTTTCTCCAAAGAGGTAACGGTAATGGAGGAGAAGCAACAAACTCCAGAAATTAAGCTTTTTTAAAAATTTTATTTAAAGGAGCAATATGTAGATGATGCAAAGATGGAGTGATTCCACTCTACGTTACAGTGACTCTCCATCACCTCTTCATGTGGAAAGTGGTATTATGAGACAGGACAGGCTGGGGCTAACTGGTTAGCATCTATAAGTAGATATCTCTGCAACATTATGAATAGACATCCTGGTAGCACTTTACAGATAATAAGTAATAAGTAGGTAACGATGTAGTAATTTTACAGTAATCAGATGTATTTAATCATTAATTAAATGTGAATTTTTTAGTTGATTAAGTGGTTCTGCTGTAATTACCTGGTATCAGGCTGTAAAATACTAATTCACCTGTCTCTGTTTTAGGTCTTACCTGTAATGTATATATATGGTCGGACACAGTGTGAGTTAGAGGCAGTGATTACAGTGAAACTATACGGTATTAGAGCCATTAAAAACACAATCTCACTTATTTCATCTTTCTTCTTACTTACTACACGTCCCATCAGCTCATACATCGGTTCAACATGGCCATGTGCTTCACATGTAGGCCCACCTATACACAAGTACTGTTACCCAGGAATAGACCAGGTAAACCTACATTACTGCCTTGTTACCACTACACTCGCTCATTTATTATACATAAAGAACTATAAAATAAGCAGGTCATTTTTGGGGTAAGTACAAATTGTCACCCTTATTTTACCTTCTCATAATGGCCTTTCTAACCCTCAGTACAATTTCTGATTTATTATTTAGTAACAACTAGGCAATTGGCGTTTAATTACCGATTACATACAATTTACACACAAAAATTACCGTATAATGAGCTATTTTTTGCTAATCTGCAAAGTAAAGTGCTACCGACGTCCTTGACACACCACCAAAACTGATATTTCTTCACACTCTGTTGATAAATGTAGTGTATTTTGGAATCTTTTAAACTGAAAATATTACATACTGCACCTTTAAAGTTATTTTCCCTCTGTATAACATCACCATTCATCACTGACATTCTTCCACTCATTGGAGAAACAGCTCTTAGAAACTAGCTTTGAACATTTTTTTGATACAGACTCTGTGTCTATATATTTTCATATTGGCTCTGTCAGTCTGTTTTAGAAGCAGCTTGCTGACGGCAACTCTGCACCCGAGTCAGAGCACAAAACAGACTGGCCCAATTAGATAAAGAAAGAAAGGCATGACATTTTCCGTAGAAAATGCTCCCAGTCCAATACGGCCAGACCATTCATCACAGCCGCGCTGCTGTCACAGGTGTGTATTGAGATATATGAGGTAGAAATGGAGCTGAATAATCTGCCAAAAGGACTTAAACACTGTCCGCACCCGTATGTTTATCATTGGCAAGGCTTTAACGGAAGGAGTGTGCACCTACTCCCCATCCTCAGATAGCTAGTATAAATCACAGGAGTGCCCGCCGGTTACAGACGCCACGTCACAGGGAAAACAGGAAGTCTGTTATTGTCACTTCTGTTAAAACAAAGCTGTGCAAATATAAAGCTTCATAATGTAGCATTCAATTCATATACAGCTCATATACGAAACCTTATTTAATGTTTATCATATCTGTGATGTCACAAAAGTCAGTAACTCAGTAAGTGTAATGCGTTAGTGTGCTGTAAGTAGTGTGTTGGTGTACGGTAACTCGGTAAGTGTAATGCGTTAGTGTGCTGTAAGTAGCGTGTTGGTGTACAGTAACTCAGTAAGTGTAATGCGTTAGTGTGCTGTAAGTAGCGTGTTGGTGTACAGTAACTCAGTAAGTGGAATGCGTTAGTGTGCTGTAAGTAGCGTGTTGGTGTACAGTAACTCAGTAAGTGGAATGCGTTAGTGTGCTGTAAGTAGCGTGTTGGTGTACAGTAACTCAGTAAGTGGAATGTGTTAGTGTACTGTAAGTAGCGTGTTGGTGTACAGTAACTCAGTAAGTGTAATGCGTTAGTGTGCTGTAAGTAGCGTGTCGGTGTACAGTAATTCAGTAAGTGTAATGCGTTATTGTGCTGTAAGTAGCGTGTCGGTGTACAGTAATTCAGTAAGTGTAATGCGTTAGTGTGCTGTAAGTAGCGTGTCGGTGTACAGTAATTCAGTAAGTGTAATGCGTTAGTGTGCTGTAAGTAGCGTGTCGGTGTACAGTAACTCAGTAAGTGTAATGCGTTAGTGTGCTGTGAGTAGCGTGTTGGTGTACAGTAACTCAGTAAGTATAATGCGTTAGTGTACTGTAAGTAGCGCGTTGGTGTACAGTAACTCAGTAAGTGTAATGCGTTAGTGTACTGTAAGTAGAGCGTTGGTGTACAGTAACTCAGTAAGTGTAATGCGTTAGTGTACTGTAAGTAGAGTGTTGGTGTACAGTAACTCAGTAAGTGTAATGCGTTAGTGTGCTGTAAGTAGAGTGTTGGTGTACAGTAACTCAGTAAGTGTAATGCGTTAGTGTGCTGTAAGTAGTGTGTTGGTGAACAGTAACTCAGTAAGTGTAATGCGTTAGTGTGCTGTAAGTAGTGTGTTGGTGAACAGTAACTCAGTAAGTGTAATGCGTTAGTGTAGTGTAAGTAGTGTGTTGGTGTACAGTAACTCAGTAAGTGTAATGTGTTAGTGTGCTGTAAGTAGTGTGTTGGTGTACAGTAACTCAGTAAGTGTAATGTGTTAGTGTACTGTAAGTAGTGTGTTGGTGAACAGTAACTCAGTAAGTGTAATGCGTTAGTGTAGTGTAAGTAGTGTGTTGGTGTACAGTAACTCAGTAAGTGTAATGTGTTAGTGTACTGTAAGTAACGTGTTGGTGTACAGTAACTCAGTAAGTGTAATGTGTTAGTGTGCTGTAAGTAGTGTGTTGGTGTACAGTAACTCAGTAAGTGTAATGTGTTAGTGTACTGTAAGTAGTGTGTTGGTGTACAGTATCTCAGTAAGTGTAATGCGTTAGTGTACTGTAAGTAGTGTGTGGGTGTACAGTAACTCAGTAAGTGTAATGTGTTAGTGTGCTGTAAGTAGTGTGTTGGTGTACAGTAACTCAGTAAGTGTAATGTGTTAGTGTACTGTAAGTAGTGTGTTGGTGTACAGTATCTCAGTAAGTGTAATGCGTTAGTGTGCTGTAAGTAGTGTGTGGGTGTACAGTAACTCAGTAAGTGTAATGCGTTAGTGTGCTGTAAGTAGTGTGTTGGTGTACAGTAACTCAGTAAGTGTAATGTGTTAGTGTACTGTAAGTAGTGTGTTGGTGTACAGTAACTCAGTAAGTGTAATGTGTTAGTGTACTGTAAGTAGTGTGTTGGTGTACAGTAACTCAGTAAGTGTAATGTGTTAGTGTACTGTAAGTAGTGTGTGGGTGTACAGTATCTCAGTAAGTGTAATGCGTTAGTGTACTGTAAGTAGTGTGTGGGTGTACAGTAACTCAGTAAGTGTAATGTGTTAGTGTGCTGTAAGTAGTGTGTGGGTGTACAGTAACTCAGTAAGTGTAATGTGTTAGTGTACTGTAAGTAGTGTGTTGGTGTACAGTAACTCAGTAAGTGTAATGTGTTTCAGTGTTCTGTACTGTTGATGATGTGAATAGACGTCAGTGTCAGACTAATGAATGAGCTTCTATTAGAGACTGGTGGGCTGAGAGACACTAGAGTCTCTTCACCTACACTGAGCTGATGAAGAGTCCTGATCCAGAAATGATAACAGGACATTAGAGCCGTAATAAATCATGCTCCCGTTACTCTTATTATAATATTATTATTGTTGTTGTTGTTGTTGTTGTTGTTGTTATTATAACTCTTCATGCTGCTGCTGTCCAAAGAAAAACAAGTACCGTTAAAATGCCATCTTTACAGGAGAGGTTAAAGAAGAGACCTTCAGTTTGGTTATCTGGGCTCCCGGTGAGAGATGTGGCTTGCCCGGTTTGAGGACCTGTTTGTTTGTTTTCTCTCAAACTCTTTTAAACGCTATTTCTTTGTAGAGACGAGTCACGTTTATATAATTGCGTTTGTAGTCCTTTCAGGCTCCTTCATCCCTCCTCTGCCATGTGCCAGTCTGTGTCATATGTCTTGACGGCTGGATCCTCTGTTGTGAATAATTGATCCGAGTTGGCAAAAGCTGTCTGCCATTTCTAGCTGCCTTTCATGTCGTCACAACCTTAGTCCTCATCAGGTCCCACCTTCAGGTCTTCCACGCTTTCCGCTGTGAGTGTTGCATCATCCGCATATCAAAAGATATTGATGTTTCTTCCACTAATCCCGAGTCCTTGATCATCGTCCTCCAGTCCTGGACCTCTGATGATACTGTATGTTCAACATGGTAGTAGATAGATAGATAGATAGATAGATAGAGAGAGAGAGAGAGAGAGAGAGAGAGAGAGAGAGAGATAAAGAGAGAGAGAGAGAGATAGAGAGATAGAGAGATAGATAGATAGATAGATAGATAGATAGATAGATAGATAGATAGACAGAGAGAGAGAGAGAAACAGAGAGATGAAAGTTGGTAGTACCTTCAGGCTCCTGCAGATGGTGCTGCACAAGGATGATGGGGCTATGAATCCCTGCGGGGTGTGAGTGACGGGATCCATAGATTGGGAAGAGGTGCTACAGTGCAGGGAATGTCTCGTTCCATGTGTGGAAAATGGCTCCAGAGCAGATGTTAATCTCCTGCTTCCACATCACCAGCATGGCTACTTAGTTACTGACGCCAACTTTATTTAAATCTGATCTCTTACAAATAACACAGAGGACAGTCGTCTCAAAAGACCTGATCTGAGGAACAAATCTGATTACTTACAGAGTGAACACAGCCTTAGGTGCTTCACAATGGACACGGATCAGTCCTTCCCTATGAAAAACCCTTCAGGCTAATGGACAGTATGAAGCTCCGTGTGGAGTAAATGCGGCATTTTATGAAAAGATACAGAACAACTATACCAACAATACTACTGTTAGCAAGAGCGTTAGCTATTATGGCTGAAGTCATTAGCTACCTAGATGAAGTTTTAATTAAATACAGGTACCTTTGGCTGGATTAGCGTCTATGCTAGCTGTACACACAGCAACAGTGGAATCCTACGCTGGCCCTGGAAAGCTGACTTTCCGTAGGCTCTACAGGGGTTGGACAATGAAACTGAAACACCTGTCATTTTAGTGTGGGAGGTCTCATGGCTAAATTGGACCAGCCTGGTGGCCAATCTTCATTAATTGCACATTGCACCAGTAAGAGCAGAGTGTGAAGGTTCAGTTAGCAGGTAAGAGCACAGTTCTGCTCAAAATACTGCAATGCACACAACATTATGGGTGACATACCAGAGTTCAAAAGAGGACAGATTGTTGGTGCACGTCTTGCTGGCGCATCTGTGACCAAGACAGCAAGTCTTTGTGATGTATCAAGAGCCACGGTATCCAGGGTAATGTCAGCATATCACCAAGAAGGACGAACCTCCACCAGCATCACGTAGTGACCTGGCCACTATCCTGCAAGAAGAATGGCTTAACATCCCTCTGACCACTGTGCAGGACGCAGTATATGTCATTCCCAAGACCAACTGACGCTGTATTGGCCGCAAAAGGAGGCCCTACACCATACTAATAAATGATTGTGGTCTAAAACCAGGTGTTTCAGTTTCATTGTCCAACCGCTGTATATCCCAGTACAATGGACCACACTTGCTCCAGCTTATGCACTTCTTCAGAAGTTCTTGATTCCTGATCAATCACTCAATCAATCAATCAATCAATCAATCAAATCAAATCGATCAGCAAACTTACAAAGCAACTTACAGAAAAGCAGTCCGGAAAGAGTAAAAGAATAAAAAATATACTGGGGGAAAAGGAAAAGGAGTCCATGTGTAGATGTAGGAATGGAATCCAGGTCCAAATAACCCCTGAGGATCCAGAAGCCAACAGTGACATGGACCAACCCCCTAGGAATACGAACAAGAAACCTTGAGAGGAGCCCAAGCTCATGGGAGGACCCCATCTTCCACTGGTCGACCCCGGATGAAGAAAGAATGACAAAACGAATGACCAGACAGAACAAAGAGGCTCGGTTAGGCATGTTTCAGAAATGTTCTGATGAATCCGGGAGGTAGTAGCCTAAAGTCAGAACCACCTCACAGGTTCCCTGTTGAAAAGAGAGATCAGCTCATGGTCAGTGCAGGCGGCTGCACCGTGGTAACTCTGGTCATGAGCAGGAGAGCATCATCAGGTCAGGGACAGGGGATGAGACGAAGCTCTGGTGACTCCTCTTTAAACACCACATTCAGACTGATGGTCATCCGTGCGGTCCAACAAGAGCCTGCCTATGCTAGTTTAGCGCTGGTCTGGTTTAGCTAGACACTCAGCATGGCCATCCAAACTAGTATGAGCCCAGCAGCTGCCCATTTCATGATGAATGGGCCAGCAGACATAGTCCTAAATGGCTTCCATTAGCTTCATGTGCACACTGACCTACATTCAAAGGCAACGCTTCTCAGCCTCCTCCAGGAGAGATGCCGTTTCGGAGGCGCTGTGGATGGTTGGATGATCCCTGCCGGTGTGTTTATATGGATGAGGTTCGATCCATAGCCGGCATCACTTAAGGTGACCTTTAGAGAAGGTAGGAACTGGTCACGGTGTCTTCCGTCCGGCCTCCTGCTGCGGTGAAACAGTTTCAGTGAGTGAAGAGTGAATTTGTGACTTCATGTATCTCGTATTTTCCCTGCTGGGCTCCTGACAGCTGCTTAGTTTGACCTCTCAGAGGGAGCGTCTGTGAGATCCTGAGAGGAAACGGCCACAGAATCCTAAATGATTCAAACGGGTACGATCGCTGCCCTGCTTACGTGATGCTACGAAGCTCACGCAAATGCATAATCACTGGCGTCTTGTTGCGTCTTACTCTCCCGGCTGGTTTCTCTAGGGTTTTGACAACTTTGACATTTGACCTCTGAAGGAGAAGCTCTCTGAGGAGTATAACGAGGAGTCGTAAATGACTCATGAGTCGTGTAAGGGAAGTAGAAGTCACTTAGGCATGATTGCTGGGCTGTTCTCTCCAAATCGTCACCGTTTTACAGCCTAATTGGCCACAGTCTGTTATCACCTGCTGTCTGGCTCTGTAGCTGTATCTGCGGTGCACAGGCGGCGCGATGGAGAACACTACTCTCTATCTCCTGTAGTATTTTTAGCTTTGCGTCTAATTAACGAGTTTTCCTGGAAAGGGGACCCACTTCAGTAATGGTGCACTTAAACCCACCTACAGTGGTAGTTTGCTGAGAAATCTGATTAGTCTAGAAATTCTTTGATGGCTGAAATTCGCCGGTTGGCAGTGGAGCTACGAGGCTAATGCTGATAGCACCTAATGGAAGCTCATGGCCACCAGTTTCCATTGTCCAAATAGAAGCGCATACTCTTCTCAACCTATGTCATAACTTGGACATGGCGAGAATTCAGGCATCGAGATGACGGCTACAGCTACTTTTAGCTGTGCACTGTACATCAGGGGTCTCCAGTCCCCGGTCCTGGTCCTCAGAAGTTCTCCTGGTCTGGGTCACATAACTTGCAGAGTCCCGCTCTCATCCGTGAGATAACCCTCCATGAGCATCAACTGGTAGACTGGACATGTTTCTGGATGGAGGCTGCATCAGTGTTCACACACATTTAAAATTTGGTCGGTTGGGTCAGATTTGGTGGATGCCTTCCCTGGCACAATTCCGAAGTGAATTCCCAGTGGTCTGGGATTGTATCCACTGCTGGTAGACCCGTATGACCGTACGCTTCCATACACCTGCAGATTCAGCTACTTCCTTCACACTATGGTCTTTAGCCACGCCCACATGCAGTCACTCCTTTTAGCCAATCATTAACATCTGCTCTGGAGCGTTTACCACACATGGAACGAGACATTCCCGGCACTGTAGCGCCTCTTCTCAATCTATGGATCCCGTCACTCACACCCCGCAGGGATTTTTATCCCCATCATCTTCATGCAGCGCCATCTGCAGGAGGCATACAGGTTCTGCCGACATGGCGTCCCAGCTGGTCCCTCCCATAAATGCTTGCTTTGACAATAAGTCAGGCCAAGGAAGTGTTGCAGCCTGGTGGAGACCATATTGGGAAACCGTTGGTTTTTGTGGGTGAGAGAGGTGAGAGCTATGAGAGGTAATGCATGTGGTCGGAGGATGTCCTGCACATGTCGCTGAGCTGTTAGTGTCCCTCGTATCACTGATGCAATGACTTGCCAGACCGTCACACCAGTTGCTCCAGTCTGTTGCTCCACAGCAAAGGCAGGATCGTAGCGTTCACCACGAGGCCTCCATATTCAAACCCACCCATCATCAGATCCCAAAGAGAAGGATGAAATGGTTCCAGTGTGTAACAGTCCAGGTTCCTCGTTCACGACACCACCAAAGGTGGCTGGCTGCCAATGGGAGGACATGTAATGGGAGCAGTGATCCCAGATTTTCTTTCGCTAAGCTCCTGGAAGGGGTCCAGGCAGAGACAGGGGTGTGGTGGTCTGTCTGGGCCATCCGGAGTCTGTTCGCTGTGTGTATGTGTGATCACCTCACCAGACCACACCTATAATCACTGACACATCTACCTGAGACATACCAAACAACACAGACTGTGCCACTGTCCCAATGGGAGCGACTGAAAAAGTAATGGGAGCAGTGATCCCAGATTTTCTTTCGCTAAGCTCCTGGAAGGGGTCCGGGCAGAGACAGGTGTGTGGAATGAAGGTGCACCCTGTATCTGGAGACTGTGGGAGCTCCTTGTGCTCGTCGGCAGATCAAACAGTCCTCTCTACTGGTGGTCTGTCTGGGCCATCCAGTCACCAGACCACACCTGTAATCACTTACACATCTACCTGAGACATACCTGCATGCTGAGTTCTGCAGCAATCCCACCCTTCTTTCTGGGAGCGTTGTGGTCAGTGAGTCCACTGTCCAAATACAGCGCCGTGAAAAAGTATTTGCCCCCCAGTTTCCTACACCTATAACTGCTGATTTATAGCAGAGGCGAGGTTCGTTTCATGACGCTACTTTCCGACTCTGGGTGTGTATACTGTCATGTCTCCGAGCAGACTGAACAGAATAGGGAGGCATCCGAACTCTTTTATGAGCAATCTGCAGCCGTGTGAGGAAAAAATCACAACAGATCGTGCTGTCCTTGAATCGAGAGGATGATGCAGGGTCTTCTTTCATCCTTTGCCATTTCAGCATCCTTAATGAAATAGTAGGTTCTCTCTAAGCCTCGCTCTGTTAGAGAGACAAAACCGCAATCTGATGCTGTAAGCCCAAGCACATGACGTATTACACAGCAGTGAGAATTTGGAGATATTCCTGATGGCTGGTTTTTCCTGAGATGCTACGCAGGAGAGCATGATTAGGGATGCGGAAGAGGTGCTTACTGGCAGGAATTGGCTGTAATCTGTCTGTAAGGAGGGACTGAAAACACCTGAGACACTAATTTGTCTGGCTTTAGATGATCCTCACACATCCATGCCAACGGCGTGTATCACTTTTAGACCAATAGAGGGTCTGCACACTTCCAACAGTGTGGAGTAGCAGCTTTAACTGCATAGAAACAAGTAGCTGATTGGAGGTGAGATTTTTAGTATCTGTAGAAGTGACAAAACCAGGCCTTCTGGGACTCATTATAACTACCGTTCATCTTGGTGCAAACAACAGCTGCCTCCCAGAAGGGATGTGGGGTTGCGGTGCTGTTGGGAAGGAAGATAAAGGTGACCAGGGACTCAATAACTGATGATACATTTGACTGATATAATCAATATTTATTGAGCTACACATAGGGAAGTCTTTGGTGACTCTGAGTATGGTGCTCGGGGCGCGTCATGCAGCTAACTCAACAGTGCCAGTACTAACTGGGATTCCTGAATGTCCACAATCCTGGCTGTTGGGTCAGTCAGGTACAGCGATTAGGCCTGTCCTTGCTTACGTCACATGTGTGGCCAGGCGTGTAACTTGAACCATTCGCAAGTCTCATTTCTGTGGGTTGATTCCGTCTGGGTGGAACCACTGGTGCACCTACTCTTTCGAGGAGGAGGAGGAGTCCATTAGACAATGACGAAAGTGTGAAAATTAGGAAATCAGGAGGAGCACTGTATCATGTACTGTGAAAATGTCAAGTATCATTATGTTATATTTTCGCCAAGCCTTATCAGATACAAACAGAGCCATGATTGTTCGTCTGGAGGCCGCTGAGTTGACTATTATGTGGCAATTTAATGAAAGCACTCTTTCAAAGAGGAAAAAGACTGTAGGTGGCCAATTTGGGGATTCTTCAATTTGTCCCTGCAGGGAAGCTGTTTCAGCTACAGTGCTGTCAGAGAGGTTCAGTAGTACCAGAGAAGAGGGCATCAGACTGGCACTGTAGGACTCCATAAACCCTAAAAGTCTTCTCATCCCAGTGTGGGTTATAGTTTTATAGGGACACAATAGGCCAATGTGATATGTCTCAATGTTCAATGGAAATGAATGAATGAATAATGTGTTTTACGTACCACTGAAATCTGAATACTGAACACTGCTCTATAGCTGTAGATTACACAGCTGACTAACTCCACCATCTCTGTTTGGGTGGTGTTTTGTACAGCGTAGTTTTGCCCTTAGCACCCAAATAGAGTCAATCAGCCAAGACATACTTGGTATCAACATACTGCTTCTTTAGTTTACAACTCTAATTATGAAATGTTGCTGTGAGCACTCCCCCAAAACTTCTTTCAACCAGCTCAAGATCCAAGCAGAACACATCACCACTCACTATGAGGTAGCTGATAGGAGGTACAGTCATGTAGGGTAACTGGAATCACCTCCCCGAGCACAATCTGGCATCATCAACCCATGCTAGATGTCAAGAGGTGGAGTTTAGAGAGCACGGTCCCAACACAGATGTGCTGTAAGGTAACTCTCCATGTACTCCATGTGTGCTCGGACAACAGTCCAGAGTCAATACAGTATCCGGTTATGTATTTGAGGACCACCGTACATGAACCTGAATATACACAATTTAAAAACTAGTGACAACTGAACCGTGTTTACCTCTGATTCACTTCAGTTAGGTTTGTTTACGTGGTACAGCGGTGGTCTGTTCCTGTAATCACCAGGTGGTATATGATCACTATATACACAAATTTTGCATGGATCAAACATTTTTAGGTTTATATAAAATATGCTTGGATATGAAATATTTATGATAACTTATGTTTTTGGGATGAGTTTTTTTTTATTTGATTTCGATAGACAGAGAAGTTCAAACATTCCAAAGCATGTAAGCATGTTGTTTTGTTCCTTCTGTCTAAAGACATACACTCATCGTCCAAAACATAGCTGCACCCAGAAGGAATCAACCAACAGGAATGGAACTTGGTGGGTAGGATTGGCATTGTGAGACACACTCGGCCATGCATGTTATGAAAGCAGGGAGGGGCCTTATCCCTGTACCTGACTGACCCAAGAGCCATGAATGTGGACAGGGATGCCCTCCATGAGTCTTCCTGTTAGTGCCAGCACCATTGGCAGACGGCTGCACCACGCAGGACTACATACAACCAGGCTGTCACTGAGACTGCCCTTAACACCACGTCAGCGTCACCAAAGCCTGCTGTGGTGTCGAGTGAATCAGAACGGCAGCAGGTCATCGTCAGTGTCGACCTTTGTCTTGTTATCATGCATCACATGTCCAGAAGGCCTGGTGTCACTCCACCTCCACCCCTACTGCACCATCTCCAGGAAATGTGTGGGATAGATAGACAGACAGACAGACAGACAGACAGACAGACAGACAGACAGACAGATAGATAGATAGATAGATAGATAGATAGATAGATAGATAGATAGATAGATAGATAGATAGATAGATAGATAGATAGATAGATAAAAAGAAAAGCCTACCATGTTAGATTAACTCCTACCATACTGGGGACTATCACTGACTGTGATTAGGAATGATAGAATAAGCAGGTTTCCGTGAGTTGTTGGGAATGGAGGACAGCGAGAGCTCCAGATCCAGGTTATTTACTAAAGCAGCAGCAGGCCTGGTGCCAGAACTATCAAGACTGGGGGATCTGAACATCTCTGGGGGCTGGGGAAATGATGGGCAGCCCACCTACATGGCAGAAAAAGATATCTGCAGCAGGTCCTTATGTCAGTGCTTCCCACTGCTTTTCCCGAACAGCATGGTGTACTTGTAAATAACAACATTTAATGAAATGTCAGTTTAGTTTTTGATGCTTCAATGAAATCATACAGCGGTCCTCTTCGCTGGTACAGAATCCTAAGAGCCGGCACTGAGATGATGGATAATAGATAAGTAGGAGATTAGCCTACATTACTGAGGGCCTTTACTTTGGACTTTGCAAAGCACCAACACTGTGGTAACTGGCAGCCAGCATCCTGAGAGCTCGGGGTTGGACATGGTAGCTAGCTGTCTTTTGACTAAGTCAGGGGTTTTGTCTACTTGGTGTCCGCACCTACTAGTCTTCTACACTGCTGGTTCTCCTTCACATTCATCAAATTCAGCTTGACCACTTTGAGTTGACTAACCCTAAGCTAAACTGAACACCATCCCTTATAATTAGGAGTTATTCAGTCGCTTCAGTGAGGCATGGTGAGCGGTCGCACCATCAGACTAAACATCTCCCTGATGTCCGGTCAAGTCCTCTACATGATTAAAATCTAACATGATAAAAAAACTACCATGATAGACTGACAGGTTTTCTAGGATGTGGGGGCCACATCAGTGTTTTGGCTCAGACACTCCCACAAGTTTCACAAGAAATTGGGCCACCAACGTTGGTTCAAATTTGCCGCAGTTGTGGAATGGCCTTTCCCTGGCACAATTCCGATCAGAATTCCCTGTAGACTGGGATTTTAGCCACTGCTGGTAGACCCGTATGACCGTACGCTTCCATACACCTGCAGATTCAGCTACTTCCTTCACACTATGGTCTTTGGCCACGCCCACATGCTCAGTCCCTCCTTTCAGCCAATCATTAACATCTGCTCTGGAGCCATTTTCCACACATGGAACGAGACATTCCCTGCACTGTACCACCTCTTCTCAATCTATGGATCCCGTCACTCACACCCTGCAGGTATATATAGCCCCATCATCCTCATACAGCGCCATCGGCAGGAGTATGAAGTTACTACCACCTTAAACACCCACATTGATTCATTATTTGTCCAGTGAGCTTATCTATGTCATGTTGAACAGATGTGTGACTATCTGAGTATCGTCTTTCAGGGATTTGTGTTGAGGTTTTGAGTGTAAAGACCGAGTGCCAATGCATAAAAACAGCGCTTATGAATGTTCAGAGCCGCGGCCGTCCAGCGGAAAATTGTGTTGATACCATTTGCACAAGGGCGCAGGTTCAAATCCCTCTGTGGAGCACAAAGGAAATTAGAAAAGGGCTCTGCGGGTTCTGATTCACTGGCCCGGTTCCAATCCGGGGGAAAAATAAGCCCACCGCTCCCGTCTGCTCAGCAAATCCATGAGGCGGAGATGAATTAAGTTTTGCTTTTGAATGTAACAGTGATTAATGGTCTCGTCATTGTCCCTTTCAGAAGTTAGCACAAGACAACTGTAGCTGAGCTCAGTCATAGAGTGAAAGGCGCTGTTGGGAATTAGGAGAAGCTGCGTCATACGAAAAAGAATCCGAAGTAGAGAATGCCGAGTATGGCTGGAATTCTGAACCTTCAGACATTCGTGATCATCATTATGCAGCAGTGAAACTTGACGGTTAGAGCTGAACTTCAGGTTTGGGTCATAAATGTCAAGTTTACGTTCATGCTAACTTCTGCTAGCACCCTATGGGATTTCTAGTACTAGGTTAGTTTAATATGAGCTTTTGTTTTGGCCAGTTTACTTTAAACACACTTATACATTTATAGCTTATAACTGAAACTCACTGGACAAAAATAAGTCACCTTCCATGTTTAAGGTGGTAGTAACTTCAGGCTCCTGCAGATGGCGCTGCACGAGGATAATTGGGCTATAAATACCTGCGGGGTGTGAGTGATGAGATCCATAGATTGGGAAGAGGTGCTACAGTGCAGGGAATGTCTCGTTCCATGTGTGGTAAACGCTCCAAAGCAGATGTTAAGGATTGGCTAACATAAGTGACTGCATGTGGGCGTGGCCAAAGACCATAGTGTGAAGGAAGTAGCTGAATCTGCAGGAGTATGGAAGCAGTGTACGGTCATACGGGTCTACCAGCAGTGGCTAAAATCCCAGTCTACAGGTAACTCTCCTCGGAACTGTGCCAGGGAAGGCATCCACCAAATCTGGCCCAACTGACCAACTCTTTGGTGTAGGAGTGTCTGAACACTGATGTGGCTACATCCAGAAACTTGTCCAGTCCATGCCCAATCCAGTCACAGCTGTTGTTGGTGCTTGTGGAGGTGTCATTTTGTCGCTGTCCAAAGGAAAACATGTATCTCCAAAATGGTAA
>JAMWET010007418.1:70000-132500 GCA_024036415.1 Prochilodus magdalenae | reverse complement strand
TCTGGGTCTACGGGTCAGGCACAAGTCTATAGTTAGTAATTATTCACATGATGAGCTCTCTGTAAAGCACTTACAGTGTTTATTTATTTATTTATTTATTAAATGAAGTCCTCACAAATCCTATGTGGACATTCTGTTATAAAGGATCATTTAAACCGATTATAATATAATTCAATACATATATTTAGATCTTAAATCAATCCAGGCATCAGTATAGAGATAGAGAGTGATTATTATTAAGTACTATTAATAGTAATAATAATAGATGGGAAGGCAATCAGAAGGCATCTGTCCCCAACATTGCATCTGTTACAAGCCCAGGGACCAATGGTACGCGGAGTCAAACCAGACTTGCTAGGGTTTAATTATGATATCCTGACCCTGACTGTAACGAGGACACACTGCCCCTATGGGTTGCGGGTTTGTCGTGGGACGTGAACCTACGTAAAGGTGTGTGTCTAAACGCTGAGGGACCAACTCACCTGAAGTCTGAGTCCTCCAATCACCTTGAAAGAGGGGGACAGGGGGACAGAGGGGACAGGGGGACAGGGGGACAGAGCCCATGGTCGGCCAGCTCAAGCTGTATTCATAGTAGCGTTCAGGTTTTAAATGTTGATGGACGGATGTCCACAGGAAAGAAGAGAGAGAGAGACAGAGAGGAAGAGAGGGAGAGAGAGAGGGAGAGACAGAGAGAGAGGGAGAGAGAGAGATTTATTTATTTATTATTAATTGGATATTGTATGATTCCATAAATGTAGATTTAATTTTCCTTCTTTACTGACAACTCTGATTTAGGAATATTTGCTAGTACAGTGGTAGAAACGAAAGGGAACCCAATTGTAAGTTCCCATACAACAGTGCCTTCATAGTCACATCAGAGCCCCTTAGCAATAATAAAAATGCTTTACCGAAAATAATCTTATAATAATCTTAAAAAGAGTAATAGAAGACATATACGACGGTTCTACTTGCCAAGATACCGGATAACTGAAACTTGGAGCGTCCACTTTCCCCACACTCCCTCCACTGCAGGACGGATCCACTGAACAGTATTCAAGGTGTACACATCACCAGGGGCCTGGCAGGGTTAACACTCAGGCCGAGCCGCGGAGAGCATTCCCCTGGCACCCTCTCTCTGTTAGGCGCCAATTATGGCAGTTACATGTGTGGCTTCTCGGCTGTTGACATGAATCCCCCTGGGATCAACACGCCGGTTCACATGGGCTGAATAGCAGCAAAGCGTAAAGATCCATTAGTATGGAAGAAGCACCGGCCGCTCTCCTCTAGCGTGACATCGTCCTCTCAAAGGGATCGATCCTCTTGTCCTTTGTGCTCGGTCCGGGTTCTCCACTCTCATTCTGTAAAGCTGTTAAAGCAGCAGTTCGGCCCATTCCCACCCCCATTACTTACCGCAGCCGAGCAGCCTGGACATGTACGGTCTCCGAGGCTTGCTTGTTTGTTCGTGCGTTAGCGCTACAAGGCTAGCATAGCAAATAGAGTAAAACGTATACCTAGCAATTAGCACTGTGCTAACTCAAGGCCTTAATCATCAGACACTCATCTTGAACCATGTGGAAATCAGAAGTCCTCACAAATCCAATGTGGACATTCTGTTATAAAGGATCATTTAAACCGATTGTAATATAATTAATTATATACATTTAGATTTTAAATCAATCCAGGCATCAGTATAGAGATAGAGAGTGAATATTATTAAGTACTATTAATAGTAATAATAATAATAGATGTGTGCTAATTCAGCATTTATAGGGTCCATCTGTCCCCAACACTGCATCTGTTACAAACCCAGGGACCAATGGCACGCGGAGTCAAACCAAACTGGCTAGGGTTTAATTAGGATATCCTGACCCTGACTGAGTCCTCCAATCACCTTGAAAGAGGGGGACAGGGGGACATGGGAGACAGGGGGACAGGGGGACAGGGGAGACAGGGGAGACAGGGGGACACGGGGACAGAGCCCATGGTCGGCCAGCTCAAGCTGTATTTATAGTAGCGTTCAGGTTTTAAATGTTGATGGACGGATGTCCACAGGAAAGGAGAGAGAGAGAGAGAGAGAGAGAGAGAGAGAGAGAGAGAGAGAGAGAGAGAGAGAGAGACAAGTCAAGAGACACAGAGAGAGAGAGAGAGAGAGAGAGAGAGAGAGAGAGAGAGAGAGAGAGAGAGAGAAGAGACACAGAGAGAGAGAGAGAGAGAGAGAGAGAGAGAGAGGGAGAGAGAGAGAGAGAGACAAAGGGACACAGAGAGAGAGAGAGAGAGAGAGAGAGAGAGAGAGACAAGATACACAGAGAGAGAGAGAGAGAGAGAGAGAGAGAGAGGGAGAGAGAGAGAGAGAGAGAGACAGAGAGAGAGAGACAAGATACACAGAGAGAGAGAGAAACACAAGAGACACAGAGAGAGAGAGAGGGAGAGAGAGAGAGAGAGAGAGAGAGAGAAAGAGAAGAGACACAGAGAGAGAGAGGGAGAGAGAGACAGAGAGAGAGAGAGAGAGAGAGAGAGAGAGAGAGACAAGGGACACAGAGAGAGAGAGAGAGAGACAGAGAGAGAGACAAGATACACAGAGAGAGAGAGAGAAGAGACACAGAGAGAGAGAGACACAGAGAGAGAGAGAGAGAGAGAGAGAGAGAGAGAGAGAGAGAGAGACCCAAGGAGGCAGCCAGCCTCTCTCTGGACGACTCCGGCGTGTAGCCGTCAAAGCACCACCGTTTCCTGCCGTTGCTCCAGTCGCCATTTCCCGCTGAGCCCATAGACCCCAGTGATTGGCGCCCCCATGTGGTCCAACGAGCCAATAATTTTCCCTGACACGTCGCATAACCAAACATCACACTACATCCTATCTTCCTCCGATCTCTACGTTCCAGAACATAGGCTATCCATTCTGGGCTGACTGGAGTAGCGTCTGGAACTGTGAGAGCTCCCCAGAACTTTATAGAACTGTCTGGAATTTTCTAGAACTTTCTGGACCTGTCCAGTAGTTTAGATAGCTATTGTATGAATGCAGGTGTGTTTCAGTTGATGTTCCAGCTGAGTGAGTGGATAGTGGATACAGAGCTACAGGTCATTTAGAGGGCATCCGGAGCCCGCATCATCCGGCAGCCACGTCTGTGGACCAGTTCATCAAGACCAGAGATTAGACAGTACAGCACAGTACTACAATATGATAAGTAAGTACCGGCTCAGCAATAATTATTTATCACGGTTGGGCATTCCAGTGTTGGACTGACCCGCACTCGTTCGTTTCTCTTTCTTTTCCCATCCCTTTTTCCTCCCATAGAGACCCATTCATTTTTTTGGACCCACCCAAACTGGCTCTTTCCATCGCCCGAGAGCCACCAAACTTTACATGCTCACTAAGGGCAGGTCCCCAACATTAATATACAACCTAATACTGACCCGCACTCCTCTATCTGTCGTTAATTCATCCCTTGTTCCTCCTATAGAGTCCCATTAATTTTTGGGTCAAACCAAAGCCAACTGTGTACTTAACCTGAGAACCGCAAAGCTTCTCGTACTCTCTAAGGGCAGGTCCCCAAACACTAATCCACAGTCCATACTGACCCGCACTCCTCTATCCGTCATTTATTCATCCCTTGTTCCTCCCATAGAGTCCCATTTATTTTTTGGAGCCACCCAAACTGGCTCTTTCCATCGCCCAAGAGCCACCAAACATCACATACTCACTAGGGGCAGGTCTCCAACTCTAATACACAACCTAATACTGACCCGCACTCCTCTAGCTGTCGTTTATTCATCCCTTGTTCCTCCTATAGAGTCCCATTAATTTTTGGGTCAAACCAAACCCAACTGTGTACTTAACCTGAGAGCCGCCAAACTTCTCGTACTTATTAAGGGCAGGTCCCCAAACACTAATCCACAGTCCATACTGACCCGCACTCATTTATTCATCCCTCGTTACCCCCATAGAGTCATAGTCATTTTTGGACCCACCTAAAGCCGGCTGCTTCATTCACCCGAGAGGCGTGAAACTTCACATACACACTAAGGGCAGGTCCTCAAGCACTAATACACAATCATGTTGACCTGCACTCCTCTATCTGTCATTTATTCATCCCTCGTTCCTCCTATAGAGTCCCATTCATTTTTGGGTCAAACCAAACCCAACTGTGTACTTAACCTGAGAGCCACAAAACCTGTCATACTCTCTAAGGGCAGGTCCCCAAACACTAATCCACAGTCCATACTGACCCGCACTCCTCTGTCTGTTGTTTGTTCATCCCTTGTTCCTCCCATAGAGTCTCATTCATTTTTTGGAGCCACCCAAACTGGCTCTTTCCATCGCCCGAGAGCCACCAAACATCACATACTCACTAGGGGCAGGTCCCCAACATTAATACACAACCTAATACTGACCCGCACTCCTCTATCTGTCGTTTATTCATCCCTCGTTCCTCCTATAGAGTCCCATTAATTTTTGGGTCAAACCAAAGCCAACTGTGTACTTAACCTGAGAGCCGCCAAACTTCTCGTACTCATTAAGGGCAGGTCCCCAAACACTAATCCACAGTCCATACTGACCCGCACTCATTTATTCATCCCTCGTTACCCCCATAGAGTCATGGTCGTTTTTGGACCCACCTAAAGCCGGCTGCTTCATTCGCCCGAGAGGCGTGAAACTTCACATACACACTAAGGGCAGGTCCTCAAGCACTAATACACAATCATGTTGACCCGCACTCCTCTATCTGTCGTTTATTCATCCCTCATTCCTCCCCAGTCATTTTCGACCCAAACCAAGCAGTAACGTTTCCGTTCGCCCGAGAGCCACCAAACTTCACATACTCGCTAAGGGGAGGCGCCCAGACCCTAAACCACAGTCCATACTGACCTTCACTTGTTTATTACAATTACAATGAGGCAAGCACATATACAAAAATAAAAAAATCTCTTTACCAAAATACAAATATCACTGTGGATGACAAGTTTCATATAGTGCAGATAAATACACCTATGATTTAACATGAGAGGTTCAGTCCTCATCTGTCCTCTTCCCTCTTCCACTGGGGAGAGTTAAAGAGCCTGATGGCTCAGGGGACAAAGGATCTCCTGAGTCTGTCTGTAGACAGCAACCTGCTCCTTTTGTCCATAATGATGGTGTGCAGTGGGTGCCCATCATCATCCTTAATGGACAGCAGTTGCTGTGCAATGATAGACGGAGCTACTGCAAAGGCTGCCGACTACAGGGGCGCCGGAAGTCGAGTCGAGAAAGTGCTCAGTGAAAGCATCCGCTAAGATGTGCGATGTGCGAGGCCTACAAAGCATACTTCAGCGTGCCCGGTGGGGGGAGGTGAAGGAAATCCACGGGCACCTTATTTCACACGAGAGCATTGCAGGTAAACTCCTGAAGGTGGATGATTGCCGCTTGTTAGGAGGCAGAATTTTGAGGATTTTAAAAATATTTTTTTTTGTCACAGACATTTTCGGTGTTCTACGAAATCTATATTACATTACTGTACATAATATGTGGGAGATTGGGGTTCGAATCCCGGTCTAGGTGGTTATGCTGTGCTACACCAGTCCTTGGGCAAGACTCCTAACACTACACTGGCCCACCTGTAATATGAATACCCTTGTAAGTCGCTCTGGATAAGAGCGTCAGCGAAATGCCATAAATGTAAATGTGTTGATATAGTAGCGTGTGCAATGAATCAGATTCGTCTTATTTGATTGTCCTGCTCACACAAACACAGTTTGTGATGAACGGAGCCGTATCTGATTACATTTTAGACATAGGCAGCAATAGGAATGTAACACAGGAGCCAGGAACAAAATTCTAGTGTAGTGTTATTCATAAGTGAGATTCTGAGCCAAGATTAAACTTGAAGAAAGATGGCCCTGTTCACGTGTGGTCAGCGCCGCAGTCTGTTTCATATCCTGATATTGCTAAGTTATGGATGTATGTAATAAAATGGGAACCTGCTGCTGGGTTCTGGCCGTTAACTACCGATCAGTAATGCTCCGTCTGTACCACAGAGCCCGTACGCAGGACATAAACTGATAAAGCTAATGTCTAAAAACTGATTGACCCTGTCAGGCTTAAGCATGTTAGCTAAACATCATAAGCCAATAAGCTAAGATGACATGAAAAACAAGGCAATCAGACTGGCGTATCCCTAAACGGGAATTAAAACGATTTTTCAAAAAGATTCAGATTTAAGATGGAAGTCTTTCCGAGTGATCTTGAAGGTACATTCTAGAAACTTAGCAGCTGGAGTTTCTGTACAGTGGTGGGGATGGGAACAAGGGGTCACCGTGTTTCCAGCACAAATATAGCCACTTCGTTTATATCAAAATCTAATATTTTGCATTCGCTGCGTCAGGAAACTGTTGAGATGGAAGTCATTCGGAGTGGACTGGTGTGACATGCTGTCTTCTAGAGAAACCTACAGAGTCAGGACAGTTCATAGTGGTGGTGAACTGAGTGGGAGGCAGTCGTGGGCTGGAGCTTAGGGAACCAGCCTTGTGACCGGAGGGTCGCCGGTTCAATTCCCTGAACTGACAGTAACGACTGAGGTGCCCTTGAGCAAGGCACCTAACCCCCAACTGCTCCCCGGGCGCCGTGGATAGGGCTGCCCACCGCTCCGTGTAAGTGTGCTCACTGCCCCCTAGTGTGTGTGTTCACTAGTGTGTGTGTATGTGGGTGTTTCACTTCACGGATTGGTTAAACGCGGAGTCTAAATTTCCCCACTGTGGGATCAACAAGGGATTCAAATCTTAAATCTGAATGGAACCAGACGTCTTTTAGTGTCTCTAGAAGTTTACTCACAGAGAGTTATTACATAAAGGAGTTATGGATATGCCGTCTGATGTCTGACACAATGTTTATGGCGGTTTTGTAATAGAGTTCTGATTTAAAATGTATGATGATCTATTCATATTGATCCATTCACGGTGGAGGGGTACATAGAAAAGAGTTCTAAAGAGGCAAAAACCGTTTCCCAGGAAACTTATTATTATTTATTTAACCATCATCAACATTACATACACTACCAGTCAAAACTTTAGACATATAGAAAATTCTCCTTACGTTTATCTTAAAGCTTTACTGTAGAATAAAAGTGAAGACCCCAAACTATAAAATAGGACTGATGGTATGTATACAGTCCACCTTAACCGCCCCCCCCCCCAGAGTGGAGCTTTACAGGAGGATGGAGCAGCTTCCTTACCCTGCAGTGGAGCTGATAGAACAAGGTTTATTACTAAGCAGGTTTGGAGCGATTCTATTGGTCGGTCCCTCATGAATATTCACTAACCTGAAAGGAGAACTAGAGCTTTTACACTGTGCAGAAAAAGAGATCTACAGATCTATATATTTAGTGGTTTTTACACCACTAAATATATATTAGAGGTGGAGATATGGAGGAGTACCATACTGTGTACATCAGGAGTAGATGTGGTGTATCAGGATATGGACTGGTTCAGACTCTCATCAGTCGGAGCTGCTCAGTGTACGACTGTAGAGTCTTTAGGATCACCAACACCATCTGGTGGTTTTGGACTCTGAGTAATATAGATATATGTGTACTGTAGATATGGTGACCCCTGGTTTCCATGACCACCACTGTAAAAAATCAGAGTCTTTAAGTTTCACTACAATGAACCATTTCACATCAGACCACTCTGAATGACTTTGTTTACATCTCAACCACTGAACTGTCCAGGAATCATCTACCCAGTCATCAGATACGGTGGCACTCTCTTCTGGAGTGAGAGGAGTAGAAACCCAACATCGCCGACGTGTCAGTTTAACATGTGTTCAGAAATGGTCCTGAGACTGTCCTGGTGTGGTGTTGTTTTGAGTTGAGTCATGTGCTGTATGTTCTTTCAGGATATTGCCACCATGCAGCTGTGTGCTAACAAGCTGGATAAGAAGGATTTCTTTGGGAAGTCGGACCCGTTCCTGGTTTTCTACCGTAGCAACGAGGACGGCACGTAAGCAACGATCAGACAGCTTGGGGGTCGGGGGTTGGTGGGGGGGTTGGTTTACTGGTTTGCTGAACTGACGAGTAAATGGCTTATAAGGGTGATAAAGGTCAGTATATGACCTCATTATACACTCAACATCAAACAACAGCTGCACCCAGAAGGAGGTGTGGGAGTGCGGTGGTGTTGGGAAGGAAAATAAAGGTGACCAGGATCAATAACTGATAAAAATAACCCAACACACCAGACGTCTCGGTATGGAGCTGTAGAGGTTCCTAATGGTGTCTTGTGATAATCCATCCCATGCAGCTTGAACATCCTCACACAGTTCCTGCAGATGGTGCGGTAGGGGTGGAGGTGGAGGGACACCAGGCCTTCTGGAGGTGTGACAGCAAACCGTTCATCTTGGTGCTGACCACGGTGCCTCCACACACGGATTCGTTGGTCGTCTCCACCAAGACTGAAGCGGGACTCGTCACTGAAGATGACCCACTGCCATTCTGAGTCACTCCATGACAGCCTGGCACGACGCCATTGCAGTTGTTGGTGGTGGTGATGTGGTGTTAAGGGCAGCCGACATAGTGGCCTAAGACTCTTTAGGGGGCATCACTGCTCACTGAAGGTCCGCAATCGTGGCAGCTGGGTCAAGTACAGCAATAAGGCCTGTCCCTGCTTGCGTCACATGTGCGGCCGAGTGTGAAACCTTCCCACCAAGTTTCATTCCTGTGGGTTGATTCTTTCTGGGTGCGGCTGTTCTTTTGGCGAAGTGTATATGTTAATCTTATAGTGGTCTTATTAATACCCTCGCCATCTGCCTTTCAATATTTTCAGACTAGTGTTTGATTTTCACAGTTACTTTCAGGATTATAAACCAGGCTGTCCTTCACGGCAGGGAGAACATGTTCTGCCTAAATAACGATCTGACGGGTTGCTAGCCTGGAGGTGCCTTAAACAGCCGAAAGGTTCGAGTGCCGTTGAGTGTTGACATCGCAGCAGCCCTGAGTGGATCAAATGTGTGGCCTCTGGCATTATTTTCGAGGCAGCGCTGTCACTGATATTGTCACCAATATACTGTCGCTGTCATATCAAAGCATTCCGACCGTTTCTTTTAGTTTGTTTTTTGTTTTTTCACGTTATTGAAAAATGTCCGCCGCTGTTTTGTGTCAGCATGTCACAGTGAAAGAGCTGATGGCTGACTCCATTAACATACAGTAAAGTTAGAGGCAATTTTTCACACCTATCATATTGTTTCTCTTACACCTAAAACTACACTGCTCTAGTTATTAATGTGGAGTGTCTGTTTGATAATGCACAGCTCTAATAATGTCCACACTGTTTGATTCTAGGTTCATGTAGAACATGAGTTCAGTGTTTAATGGGCTTGCATTTGTAGGAAGGTGTCAGATTGGATGACGAACAGAGCCGTAGATGATTCCATGATATATGAGAATGAACTCATAGTGCTATTGAAATTTTTAGGGCAACATAAAAACAGATATGTATTTATATATATATATATATATATATATTATAAAAATTATATATATATAAAAAAATATATATAAAATTATTTTATATTATTATTTTATATTATACTACATTTTATATTATTTGTATTATTATTGTTATTATTATTTGTTTTTAGTATATACTTAACTTTTATTATAATTATGATTTTATATATATATATATATATATATATATATATATATATATATATATATATATAATGTTGTATAATATAAAATAATACAAAATAATTATTATATATGTTATTATTATTACTATTATCATTACTGTGATTATTATTGTGATTATGATCATTGTTGTTGTTGTTATTAATATTCTCAATGTAGGTAGTATTATTATTATAATAATTATTATTATTATTACTATTATTATTATTATTATTATTATTATTATTATTACTATTACTATTATTATTATTGGGTTTTTATTATGTTATTACTATTGTGCTTATTTTTTTAAGGTTTTATTATTATACTTTTAAATTTGGCCCTGGAAGCCTCTATGTAGGGATGAATCTATTAGGGTGTAAATTGATATATGTGTATGTCTGCTCTTAGTGATTGCGCAACACTGTTGTTGTCTTCTGATTTATCTTCTTCTTTTTGGTCTAGAGATTTTTGTCCACTAACTCGGCCCCTAGTTGATTTATTGACACGGTCCCAACTCCTGAACGTTTGGTCCAGTCGGGAACAGTGTGCTTCTATACCACTTTTTGATCCGACATACGTTTTTCATATACTTTATTAAACTCTACATTCCACTCAACCATCCTCGCTGTGCGTTTCACCCCAGCCACCGCTCGCCAGTCTCTCTGTAGGTCACTTGAGGTCATCTTATGGTGGTTAAGGGACATTGGAATGAGGTGGCGCTCATCACGGTCAGTAGAGAGTGGGTTTGGCCCTCTGCCAGTCTGTAGCTGTGTTGTCCTGTGTGTTTGCTGCTGGACCTTGTTCTTATGAACCAGACGCTCACTGTATCTGTCTGTAAAGCTAGAACCCAACCTTCGGTTCCTCACTGAGAACCTGCTGTACATGTGGAGATGCTGATTTAAGAAGAAGCTGGAGTGGGCTCTTATTTATTTACAGAGCTGTATAAATATATATATATATATGTATATATAGGACGTGTTCATTTATTTCCACTTAGAAAATATTATTATTATTATTTTAACTGGGGAGTCATATGACTGCTTGTGCCGAAGAGGACCGACAGTCTCACTGTGGGCTTTTGTTGTAGGTTTACCATCTGCCATAAGACCGAGGTGATCAAGAACACTCTAAACCCAGTGTGGCAGTCTTTCACCATCCCCGTCAGAGCCCTTTGTAATGGGGACTATGACAGGTGAGGAGAGCTGGGTAATGCATTACACACACATACACACCCTTGTACACACAGCGTGTGCAGTATGTGGTGATAGAGTTGCTTTCCTGCACAGTCTGTCATCCTTACTCCCACCCACGCACTTCTCACAGACTCCTATAGTGAGATATACAGTGCCGTGGCTTTGTGTGAAGGCCTCGTGTGGTGAAGCTATGTGAAGAGGATGCAGCCGTGGTGAGTGCATGCCGGCGCCGGACAGCTGTGTCTCAGTGGGTGTGAGAGTAATGCCAGCAGTGGACGGCCGCTGCCCATGACCACTCGCTTTTCAGGCCTCCTACCCACCCTGACCTTTCACGCCTTTATCCTCTAGTTTCCAGAGCGATGTGTGAAGAGTTCGGCTGTATGACACAGTGTATATGGGATGCTCACAGAACCCAACATCTGACGTATGCAAAACAACATGTAGATAAGCCAGAGGCATTACGGAAACAAGTGCTGAACAGAAGACCTCACCAGCTGTTCAGCATGGTGATGAAACCGTCATGCTTTGAGGTTGTAGCAGGAAAGCTTTCACAGGTAGACGGAAGAAAGAACTCTTAATACCAGCATATGTGACACGATTTAACAGTGGCTTTAAAGAGACAATGATCCACAACACACCACTAAATCCACCTTACACTACCAGCGCTCTGCAGCGCTCTGGAGACTTAAAGTTCAGAGACTCCTGCAGTGAATTCCAGCTTCCCGGGACACTAAAACTCGCCCCTCATTTAAATCATTTCCCTATATTCCTGATGAGATCAAATATAATACAATCCAGAAAGGAGAATGTCAAAGGAAAACCAGGAGCACTGAGCATTTGGAGTTGGGAAAATACTTTAACATCACAGAGAAAATGGGTCTGTCCAAAACTGTCCCCCTCAGACCGCACTTGCATCTTTGAGAGCGAGGAGAGCATCAAGCTCCACCCTTACTTCAGATCTGAGAACATCCACAGGTGATTCTGTCCATCTGTCCACTGTGAGAAGACACCTCAACACTACAGAGGTCTGAAAGGAGGTGTAGCTGTTCAAGAATCTCCTCCTTAGGGTTGCCACCCGTCCCATTAAAATACGGATTGGTCCTTTATTTGGCAATTAAATGTTGCGTCCTGTATTAAACCAACACGGGACGCGATTTCGACCACATGTCACTCACACCTGACCACACCCCCATCCTTTATTTTTTATTTCTGAAAGGTGGCAACCCTACTCCTCCTCTCTGACAAACGGAGACACACACATCAAACAAGAAGCTGTTGCTGGTGACCTCGGAACCATGGACTGACCACCCCAGAGTCCAGAACCTCAGCACCACTCAGTGTGTTGGGTTATTTGTATGGCGGGAAGCCAGAACGGCTAAACCAACTTCTAAGACTGAACTTACGAGGTTGTGACCTCCCTGCAGATTCCTCTGGAAGACCGAAAGCTAAAGACTGACCTAAGATGCTGAAACACCTGACAGCCTTGTTTCTGTTTTTCTCTAGAACAGTTAAAGTGGATGTGTACGACTGGGACCGAGACGGAAGGTACAGTATCTCCTCTCCTTGTTCATTATTGTACTGACCTCACAGCTAATGATCACAATAGCATTATAATAGCTATATATTAGCATTAGCTTGGAACGCTAGCACATGGACTTCATTCGGCCTATCTGTGTCTCTTTTAGTCATGACTTCATCGGGGAGTTCACTACCAGTTACCGAGAGCTGTCTCGAGGTCAGAGCCAGTTTAACGTGTACGAGGTGAGCGAGGAAGGTCTCCGGGAAAGCTTTCCACCACTTGCGAGCCATTTCTGATAAAGTCTGAAAGGACCTGCCTATTGTACTGTAAAGCCCCACAGCCTTTTGGGTAACCTCTGGCATTTGCCGTGGTGTAATTTCAGGTTCTCAACCCCAAAAAGAAAGGCCGAAAAAAGAAATACGTAAACTCCGGCACTGTAAGTAGAACGGCTTGTCAAAGTGGCCTCTCCTGTGAATTCATTTCCATAATTACCCCAATTATCTAATCTTCCCCACTCTCTCCAGGTAACGCTTTTGTCCTTCAAAGTGGAGTCAGAGTACACGTTTGTGGACTTCATCAGAGGAGGGTGAGACTCTCCGAGCCCTAGGAGCAAGCACAGGCTTCTAGTTGGGTTCTTCAATAGAGGAGTCCCGTTATTCTGTACATGTGATGTGCTTTCAGGGTTGCTCTTGGTTGCTCGACGGCTTCCAGTACATGAGAGATGCTAATGCTAATGTGCTTTCTCAATGTTAAAACAGGACCCAGCTCAACTTCACAGTGGCCATCGACTTCACTGCTTCTAACGGTGAGCTTCGTTATTATTGGGCTTCGTTATTTATCTTGGCATCCCTTCTTCTACATCCTATACGTTGTATGCTTAGGGGTACGTGGACTCCTGGCCTCCCATTGGCCCCTCTGGAAAGGCTTACCGTAAGAGTTTGGATGGGATCTGAAGGAATGTCTGCTTGCTCAGTCTAAAAGCATTTCTCAGGTCAGGCCTTGACGTTGGACAAAGAGTCGGGTCTCAGTTGACAGCTTAATTAAATGGTGTTCAGTGAGGCTGAGGTTGGGCCATGTCGACCTTTAACCTTATAGTCCTTATAGAGATGGTGTTGGGCATAGGGGTACCCGCATTCTACCACATACTGCTGCCTCAAAAACACATGACCATGTAAAATGTCTTTCCATGCTGTAGCCTTCATAGCACCCTTGACTGGAACCCTTGATTGGAACCAGACCCATTATCCCCCCTCCACCAAACTTTACCTCTGGCACAATGCATTCTGGTAGGTCGTCTTCTCCCGCCGTGCACCGAACCCAGATTCATCCTTCAGATTGCCAGACTTCATTACTCCAGAGAACAGGCTTCCATTGAGGAGTCTAGTGGTGCGTGCTTTACACCACTCCAGCCATCACTTGGCGACTGCTAGGCCACGCAAACCCATTTAGTGAAGCTCCCAGTGTGCAGTTCTTGTGCTGATGTTGCTGTCAGATGCAGTTTGGGCCTCTGTAGTGAGAGATGCAATAGAGCAGCTGTTTTTCAGCCCTGGTTCTAGCGCCCCACCTGATCCAAGTAGTCAGTCCATTATTGAGTTACAGTGGTTAAACCAGGAAAAGCACTGAGGTGTACATATCAGTAGGTCTCATTGTTGAGAAACACTACAGCTAAGGATAGTTGTTTTCTATATACAGTGAGGAAAATAAGTATTTGAACACCCTGCGACTTTGCAAGTCATGGGAGAAAGCTCTGTGGTCAGATGGTCTTAATTCCACTCGCCGTGTTTGGAGGACGAAGAATGATGAGTACCATCCCAAAAACACCATCCCTACTGTGAAGCATGGGGTTGGAAGCATCATGCTGTGGGGGTGTTTCTCTATACATGGGACAGGACGACTGCACTGTATTAAGGAGAGGAAGACCGGGGCCATGTACTGCGAGATTTTGGGGAACAACCTCCTTCCTTCAGTTAGAGCATTAAAGATGGGTCGTGGCTGGGTCTTCCAACATGACAATGACCCAAAGCACACAGCCAGGATAACCAAGCAGTGGCTCCGTAAGAAGCATATCAGGGTTCTGGAGTGGCTTAGCCAAGCTCCAGACCTGAACCCTATAGAAAATCTTTGGAGGGAGCTCAAAATCCGTGTTTCTCAGTGACAGCCCAGAAACCTGGCTGATCTGGAGAAGATCTGTGTGGAGGAATGGGCCAGAATCCCTGCTGCAGTGTGTGCAAACCTGGTGAAAAACAGGAGCTCTGTAATTGCAAACAAAGGCTACTGTACCAAATACTAACAGTGACTTTCACAGGTGTTCAAATACTTATTTACAGCAGTAACACACAAATAAATTATTAAAAAATCATACATAGTGATTTCCAGGTTTGTTTTTTAGATTATGTCTCTCACAGTGGACATGCACCTATGGTGAAAATTTCAGACCCCTCCATGATTTCTAAATGGGAGAACTTACAAAGTCGCAGGGTGTTCAAATACTTATTAAGTAAGGCCCGTCTTTGCCTATATCACATGGCCAGCCAAACGTGAAACTTGTATCATACAATCAGACCTACGCAACAAGTTTCATTCCTGTTGGTTCATTGGCTCTAGGTGCAAGTACTATATACTACTATATACTATATATAACTACTATATATATATATATATATATATATATATATATATATATATATATATATATATATATATACTCAAGAGAGTTTTTCTTCGCCACTGTTGCCTCTTTGGCTTGCTCAAGGTGGGCTTGGACCCGGTTTCCCCCACCCTCGAATGGCTGTACATGAACTTTGTGGGGGTATTTTTCTTTTTATTCTTTTATATAACAAATTGATTTTCTGTGAAGCTGCTTTGAGACATACAGGGGTTGGACAATGAAACTGAACAACCTGTCATTTTAGTGTGGGAGGTCTCATGGCTAAATTGGACCAGCCTGGTGGCCAATCTTCATTAACTGCACATTGCACCAGTAAGAGCAGAGTGTGAAGGTTCAGTTAGCAGGTAAGAGCACAGTTCTGCTCAAAATACTGCAATGCACACAACATTATGGGACATACCAGAGTTCAAAATAGGACAAATCTTGGGGCACGTCTTGCTGGTGCATCTGTGACCAAGACAGCAAGTCTTTGTGATGTATCAAGAGCCACGGTATCCAGGGTAATGTCAGCATACCACCAAGAAGAACGAACCTCCACCAGCATCACGTAGTGACCTGGCCACTATCCTGCAAGAAGAATGGCTTAAAATCCCTCTGACCACTGTGCAGGACGCAGTATATGTCATTCCCAAGACCAACTGACGCTGTATTGGCGGCAAAAGGAGGCCCTACACCATACTAATAAATGACTGTGGTCTAAAACCAGGTGTTTCAGTTTCATTGTCCAACCCCTGTATATATGTATATATATGTGTGTGTGTATGTATAGCTACCTACAGTAGTCTCTGGGATCTCTTTTTTTTTCTCTCCCCCCGCTAATGATCTCCTAATGCGTAGAGCTAAATGGAGACAAAGTATTACCATTGAGACGGTGTAAACAGGTCGGAGACTCTTCCGAAGCATCCTTGGTTTCACAACTCAGGAAGCGTTTGATATAGACACGCATTAGGAGACTAAATATGGCCAGTAGCAGCAGTCCAAACTTTTTTCTCTCCATTGCGAAGAGACATCTGCATGGAAAATCACATCCAGATGGGTCTAAAACGATCAGACCACTGCTGAGGTAAATGAAGCACTCCACGTAATTGAGAAAAACACCGATATGGCAGATACAGATGGATATAAAACCACTGAGTGGCTCCGGCAAAAGATTAAATTACCTCAAATTTAATCCCCTCCGAAGCAGGACATCCGTGTTATAAGATAAAATGTTCTTTGTTGCTTTGCAATAGCCTGACATGCAGAGAATGAATCAGCGTTATTCTGGGCAACATATCACCCAGATATCCATGTCAGTATTAGTGACAGCTCTGTCTTGGGAAAAATATGGTCTATGTACTGTATCTCCATCAGATATCAGTATTCAACTGATATCAGCACAAGTTGCCGGATTAGATGCTGAAAGGAAAAGGGAATGAATATAATCCAGTCCTGTCACAAATCTATCCTGACACAGCACTCAGTCACACAAACATTAGTCACCTGCCTGTTTAAGGTGGTAGTACCTTCAGGCTCCAGCAGAGGGCGCTGCACGAGGACGATGGGGTTATAAATACCTGTGGGGTGTGAGTGACGGGATCCATAGATTGGGAAGAGGTGCTACAGTGCAGGGAATGTCTCGTTCCATGTGTGGTAAACGCTTCAAAGCAGATGTTACTGATTGGCTAAAAGGAGGGGCATGTGGGCGTGGCCGAAGACCATAATGTGAAGGAAGTAGCTGAATCTGCAGGTGTATGGAAGCGTACGGTCATACAGGTCTACCAGCAGTGGCTAAAATCCCAGCCTACAGGGAATTCTCCTCAGAATTGTGCCAGGGAAGGAATTCACCAAATCTGGACCAACTCTTTGATGCCAGAGTGTCTGAACACTGATGAGGCTACATCCAGAAACTTGTCCAGTACGTGCCAAATCCAGTCACAGCTGTTATTGGTGCTGGTGGAGGTGTTACACACTAGTAGGTGCGTTTCAGTCACAGGGGACTCTTTTGCCTGGTAGGCTTACTCAGAGGAGCCGAGTGCTGCTAAGCCTAGCCGCCATATTAGCACAAAGCTTTAGGCTAACAAACATTACAGCCATCTCTGCCATAGCCTCTTTCTGGCATTCAGTTATGTAAATCAAACCCTTTCCACCACAATAGGTTCCATCAACGTTACTGAAGATGTGAAACCGCAGGAGCTCCAGATCAGGTGGACATTCTCTTCTTAATGGTTACTTTCATTAAGTGTTAACTGAAATGAACAGCGAGAGTTCAGATTTCAGAATTAAACAGACTCTCTCCATACAGTTACAGGCAGTGTAGCCCCAGTCTGACATCGAACACTATAGAACAGCCTCCTATCACGCTCATTTCAACACAAGAACACATCACATTAGTCCTAGAACATCCTAGATCATCATCACGAATGCAGTATACTGCACCTATTTGTTCAACTACAGTCTATATATATATATAGATATATAGATAGATAGATAGATAGATAGATAGATAGATAGATAGATAGATAGATAGATAGATACAACCCTGGACAAATTTAAGAGACCACCTCAAACTGATCAGTGTCTCTAGCTGTACAGGTTCTGGGTTTGTGTTGGACCAGAATTCCTCAGTTCTGTTTGATTCTCTACACTACTGGAACCATGTCTCCCAAACTCCAGATCAGATATTGTATTAGATCTGTGTATTTAGAAAATTACTAATGACCTCCAGAAGCCTGTTTTTAGAACCATGCTCGCTGTGCGTTTCACCCCAGCCACCGCTCGCCAGTCTCTCTGTAGGTCACTCGAGGTCATCTTACGGTGGGTAAGGGACATTGGAATGAGGTGGCGCTCATCACGGTCAGTAGAGAGGGGGTTTGGCCCTCTGCCAGTCTGTAGCTGTGTTGTCCTGTGTGTTTGCTGTTTGACCTTGTTTCTATGAACCAGATGCTCTCTGTATCTGCCAGTAAAACTAGAACCCAACTTTCCGGTTCCGCACTAAGAACCTGCTGTACATGTGGAGATGTATATATATATATATATATATATATATATATATATATATATATATATATATATATATATAATGTCTCCGGGATCTCTCGTTTCTGTGCCCCTGCTAATGATATTCCAGTGTAGACAGAGAGTTGCCATCACATTAGTCCTAGATCATTTCTAGCACTTGTGTATGTTTATGGATACAAGATACATATATCATACCCGTTGAAAGTTTGGACACGGCTACTGATAGAAGGTCCTCCTTCTGTTTATCTTATTAAGCTTTACTGTAGAATAAAAGGGAAGACACCAAACTATAAAATAGCACCCATGGAATTATACAGTCCACCTTAAAACCCTCCAGAGTGGACCTTTACAGGAGGATGGAGCAGCTTCCTTACCCTGCAGTGGAGCTGATAGAACCAGGTTTATTACTAAGCAGGTTTGGAGCGATTCTATTGGTCGGTCCCTCATGAATATTCACTAACCTGAAAGGAGAGCTAGAGCTTTTACACTGTGCAGAAAAAGAGATCAAAGTTTTTACACCACTAAATATATATTAGAGGTGGAGATATGGAGGAGGATCATACTGTGTACATCAGGAGTAGATGTGGTGTATCAGGATATGGACTGGTTCAGACTCTCATCAGGTGGAGCTGCTCAGTGTAAGACAGTACAGTGATGGGAAGTGTATCTGTGTGTTCTGTAGGTAACCCTGCCCAGCCCACATCCCTTCACTACATGAGTCCGTATCAGATGAATGCCTATGCAATGGCGCTGAAAGCAGTGGGGGAGATTATCCAGGACTACGACAGTGACAAGCTCTTCCCCGCCTACGGCTTTGGGGCCAAGATTCCTCCAGACGGAAACGTCTCGCATGCTTTTCCTCTGGTGAGATACACCTCGGATTTAATTTGCATGTCACATGACTCCGTAACCTAGTGTAGGCTATTTATTCACTCACTGGTTTGATTGGTTATGTGCTCTGACCCTGCTCTAGAATACGGACTGTGAGAATGCGAACTGTGTGGGGATTGAAGGAGTGCTGGAATCTTATTACGAGTGTCTCCGAACGGTGCAGCTCTATGGACCCACCAATTTCGCACCTGTCATCAACCAGGTGGCACAGTAAGAGACCCAAACATGATCCAGCTTAAAGCAATGGACACACACAACTGTCCACTTACACGTACAGTAGTCAATCAGAGGCGTGTGTAGTGTCTGAAGCATGTTCTGTAGTTCTGTACTGAAGCTATGGGGCCGATGTAGCTAGCACTGCATGCCTGACTGACATACACATAGCTGCACCCAGATTGAATCAACCTACAGGAATGAAACTTGGTGGATGGTGCTTGGTCGTGCATGTGTCGTATCTAAGGATGGGCCTGTATCTGACGGACCCAACAGAGTGATGATGCCCTCCATGAGTCATCCTGTTGATGACTGATGGCTGCACCACGCAGGACTACATGCATGCATACCATTACACCAGGTCAACATCGCCAAAGGCTGCAATGGTGTTGTGCCACAGTTCTTACATCACATTAGTCCTGACTGTGACAGCTGAGGTCTGATTTTGTGGTTCGTGAGTTGAGCCCGGGTGAAATAGTGTTCTTGCGTCCCGCTACTAGCTTGTGCTGAAAGTCATGTCTGAAAGAGGGGCATGAGAAGAGGGCATACAGTATGTGGGCCACTTGTGGCTCACATGCAGTTTGCCAGTAGGCAGCACTGCCATATCTGTGACATAGGTAAAGCAGATCTGGTTTGGAACACCTGGGCCAAATGCACGTGCGCCACCTTTGGCTCACTGCAGATTTCCAGTGCCAACAGAGGGCCAGCAGTGCCACAGCTTTGGCACATATGGCCCACATCTGCAAGCTATCTCCGTCCCCCACTGTGTCTGCCATGGCAAACGTCAGTTCTCCTCCGTGGCTGTGTTCAATAAAAGAGCTTATGTTTGAAGCGCTATGTTTCCCACGTCATCCTCTATGCTGACATCACAGTATTAACATCGTACCATCCCAACACAGAGCAGCAGGGGGGCTCTGAACCAATCTGCCCATTGCAAGCCTATATGTTAGCTACGTTAGCCTGTTAGCTCCAGCGTAAAACCACAGGAGCTCTATCTTCCTCAGTGACCCATAAGTTCTCAAACCCTCAGACTCTCCGCACAGACAGCCTCACACTCAACTCCTTCGGAATACTGAGCCCGCGAGTTCAACAACACTCATCACAGCTGCTATATTGCTTCAGCGACACTCAAGGGCGAACGGTAACAATGAACGGCTAACCTTTTCATGCACATCCTGTAATCCTCTCCGCACACTCTGACTGATTCATGGCTGTGGTGATGTGCACCGGGCTTCTGTTTTTTCCACTTGATCAAATATAACTGCACAGGGCCCAAGCAAATCCCCCCAATCAGAAGCATCAGAAAACCTTAGAGCCCTCAGTGTCCCCGGCGGCCCGGGGCGAGCTTTAGGAAGCCCCCTGCGATCGATTTCAAGCTGTTTACCTTTAATAACGGCTTTGGAGGAGCGGCCACACGCTGCCCCTGCTCAGTGAGACAGTGTCTGAAGATTGTTATTGAGGAGGAGGAGCACAAGGACATGAGTGCAGGAGCGGCCTGCGTGCTCTCCTTCCACAGTGACCATGTTCAGCAGCAGTAAAGCTTCCCACATGGGCTCCATTATAATATCGGACCAAACAGACGGGAAGTTACTAACGAAGCCCTGAAACGGAAACTCGCTTATGAAGCTCACAGCATAGAAATATAGAAAATACACTTTCAGGACTAATAATAATACTATTACTAATAATATTAATACTAATAATACTAATATTAATAATACCAATACTACTGGTAGTAATAATGAGCAGCTCAAGCATTCTAAGATGTTGCCGTGGTATCCCAACAAGTTGCTAGGGTGTTGCCAAGATGTTGCTATAGTATTATATAGCCATTACTAGATTACGGCTAGACGGTTGCTATGGCATTCCTGTTGGTGTTAGGATGCTAAGGTATTCCTGATAGTATAGTTGCTAGGTTGTTGCTAGTCGGTTGCTATGGCATTCCTCTTGGTGTTAGGATGCTGCTAGCGATTGCTAAGGTGTTCCTGATAGTATAGTTGCTAGGTTGTTGCTAGTCGGTTGCTGTGGCGTCTCTAGTCATTGCTAGGATGTTGTGGGACTTGCTTTGGTATTTCTGTTGGTGCTGGGGGTTGCTATACAGTTTCTATTGGATTCTTAATGACTGCTAGGCTGTAGCTAGGTGGTTGCTATGGCATGTTTGATGGTTTCTATTGTACCGCAAGTGGCTGCTATGGTATTCCTCTTGGAGCCTGGGGGTGGCAATGAGGTGGCTAGGATGTTGCTCTGGGGTTACTGTGATATGGTACTATGTTGTTGCTATGCATTTGCTGTGGTATTCTTGATGGTTGCTAGGGTGTTTCTAGACAGTTGCTAGAGTATTCCTGATGGTTGTTACTCTTTTGTTAGATGAATGTTACGGTGTCCCAGGTGGTTTCTAGGACGTTGATAGACTGTGGCTACTATATTCCAGGAGTTTGCTGTGATTTCCCACATTGGTATTAAGGAGTTACTAATGGGCTTCTATTACGGTAATATAAGGAGGGTGCCCAAACTTTTGCCTCCTTTCATTCGCAAAAATAGGCGTTATCTATGCTGACATCAAACAGCTGTGTACAAGCACTCCATTCACCATCAGACTGAACGCCCTGGAGTTGGAATGATGTCTATATCTAGAACAGATAACAGATAATAGGGGTGGGGAAAAATCAAAACAACATAGCTCTGTGAAAATTTCAGTGGCAATATCATATTGATACATGGGGACCAAATATCTGTATTTTATTATATGAATTTGCAAATACAAATTGAACTCATTTGCTTAGCATATACATCATTTGGCTTCAATTTTAATTAAATTTTTAGATTTTTTGAGGCAAAAATAAAAATAAAGAAGTAAAACTTTATTTCAGTCTTTCATTTTGTAGAGTAAATGAAGAATAGATTTTCCTTTGTTGAACAGATTGTCCTCTGTTATTCCCTAGGATATGATTTTTGGAAAAATGACTCAATTTCCAGATTTTCCACACGTTTTTATACTGTAAAAGAAAGATGGAAGGACTGTACCATCAGGGACCGGAGTGTGGAGGGGGGTGAACATTATTTCACACTGAGAACGACCCTGAGCCTCTTTCTCTCGCAGGTCTGCAGCAGACGTGACGGATGGCTCGCAGTACTTTGTCCTACTCATGATCACTGATGGAGTCATCTCAGACATGGTGCAGACCAAGGAGGCGGTGGTCAATGTACGTCTCCTCAGTGTCTTGTTGTGGCCGAACAGCGACACTACAGTCTATCAGTAGTGGAGCTCCTGAGTGGAACCTGACTAACTGTTTCTCATTACAGGCTTCTTCCCTGCCCATGTCAGTCATCATTGTGGGGGTGGGGCCTGCAGAGTTTGATGGTGCGTATGGAGAACATGCAGCCCTAATTCATTTTTGATCTGGTCCAACATAGTAGACAAGTTCACTTGTTTAATTTACATAGAACTCAACGTTAAAACGATAGTCTGGCAGATGAATGTATTTTTTATCTTGAGGCAAGCGTAGGTGCTCAGCCAAGACATGTCATGTTAGTTTTTTTAAGGGTCCAGCACTAGTTTTAGTTTGGCTTTTATTTAGTTTCAGTTTTAGGTTCAGTTTTTAGTATCATGAAGATCACTTATTTTAATAGTAAATATTTAAATAGAGTTGAATAGAGTACCGTTAGCTCGGTTCAGCTCCAGTTTATCTTAAAGACAGCCAAAAAAGAAGGAGTCCACTTCTAAACTCTCCTTCAACACTCTAAAAAACGAAAACACCTAGAACTGAAATTCAGTAATTCTCCTCCGGTTTAGTTCATTTGCAGCAGACATTCTAGCTTTGATTTGGTTTTGGTTTTTTTGTTTATTATACCTATGTGCAGATTTCTCACTGTTAGTTATTGTTTTAATAATAGATCTGTTACCTGTAAAAAAATTTAAATAGACTAATAAAAAAAATAAAGTAGGAGACAGGAGACAACTGCTTTACAGTTTTACGGATTTAAACAAAGACACTAGAAATAACAGAAACAAAAGATCACTGAGAACAACGAATACCTAGAACATACAGAGAACCAGCACAACTAGGAAGAGACAAAACACCAAGCAAACACAAAGGGAACATCTAAATGCACAAGGACTAACAAGGAACACATGGGAAGGGGTGGAGCCACAAACTAGCGGCAGGTGAGAGGCACGACAAGAGAGAGGAGACAGAACACCAGGACTAGCAAAGAACACATGGGAAGGGGTGGAGCCACAAACTAGTGACAGGTGAGGGGCATGACAAGAGGGTGGAGACAGAACACAAGGACTAGCAAAGAGCACATGGGAAGGGGTGGAGCCACAAACTAGGGACAGGTGAGAGGCACGACAAGAGGGAGGAGACAGAACACCAGGACTAGCAAAGAACACATGGGAAGGGGTGGAGCCACAAACTAGTGACAGGTGAGGGGCACGACAAGAGGGTGGAGACAGAACACAAGGACTAGCAAAGAGCACATGGGAAGGGGTGGAGCCACAAACTAGGGACAGGTGAGGGGCACGACAAGAGGGTGGAGACAGAACACAAGGACTAGCAAAGAGCACATGGGAAGGGGTGGAGCCACAAACTAGGGACAGGTGAGGGGCATGACAAGAGGGCGGAGACAGAACACCAGGACTAACAAGGAACACATGGGAAGGGGTGGAGCCACAAATTAGGGACAGGTGGAGGCATGACAAAAGGGTGGAGACAGAACACCAGGACTAACAAAGAACACATGGGAAGGGGTGGAGCCACAAACTAGGGACAGGTGAGGGGCATGACAAGAGGGCGGAGACAGAATACCAGGACTAACAAGCAACACGTGGGAAGGGGAGGTGCCACAAACTAGAGGCAGGTGAGGGGCATGGGTGGAGTTACATCTTTTGTCTCTGTGTTTCTCTGTTCTCATAGCGATGGAGGAGCTAGATGGGGACGAGGTGCGGGTGTCGTCCAACGGTCGTGCCGCCGAGCGGGACATCGTTCAGGTGATCATCATCGCACGCTGTTGCTCAGGAGCCCATGAAGTACAAATGTATCTGCTGAAATAAACCTGGTTCAGGTCATTAGCCAATGAGCAAACCCTTCACAGGCGTAGTCAGGTGCTATAGTGGGGAAACCTGTGGAGAACCAGCACCCTTGGAGCTTACCTCACTGCCTGTAGTTACAGCTTAGGAAGACTGTGAGCAGGTGCGCTGGTGCTGATGCCCAAATAAAAATTCCATGTAGACTGCACGTTGTACTGGGGAGCTCTCCAATCTAATCTCTCCAGCGTTTTTACCTGTATGCTTCATGTGTATGACTGAATAGTCTGACTAGGAAAAGTTCTTTCAGCAGGTATGTTACATAAATGTTAAGTAAACATGTAACCACTTGTTTACATGTTAAGAAAACATTTAGTACAATGTAACAACTACATGTTTACATGTTAAGTAAATATTTAGAAAAATGAAACATGTTTAAATGTTCAGTAAATATTTAGTAAAATTTAACAACATCTTTACATGTTAAGTGAATATTTAGTAAAATTTAACAAAAACATCTTTACATGTTAAGTAAATATTTAGTGAAATTTAACATGTTTAGATGTTAAGTAAATATTCAGTCAAATGTAATGTGTTTACATGTTAAGTAAATATTCAGTAAAGTGTAACGTGTTTACATGTTAAGTAAATATTTAGTAAAATGTAACATGTTTACAGGTTAAGTAAATATTCAGTAAAATGTAACATTTACATGTTAAGTACGTATTTAGTAAAATGTAACATGTTTACATGTTAAGTAAATATTTAGTAAAATGTAACATGTTCACGTTAAGTATTTAGTAAACTGTAACATGTTTACATGTTAAGTAAGTATTTAGTAAAATGTAACATGTTCGCGTTAAGTATTTAGTAAAATGTAACATTTACATGTTAAGTAAGTATTTAGTAAAATGTAACAACATATTTACATGTTAAGTAAATATTTAGTAAAAATTTAACAAAAGCATCTTTACATGTTAAGTAAATATTCAGTGAAATTTAATAACAACATGTTTAGATGTTAAGTAAATATTCAGTGAAATTTAACATGTTTAGATGTTAAGTAAAAATTCAGGAAAATGTAACATGTTTACATGTTAAGTAAATATTCAGTAAAGTGTAACGTGTTTAGATGTTAAGTAAATATTCAGTCAAATGTAAGAACATGTTTAAATGTTAAGTAAATATTCAGTTAAATGTAACATGTTTACATGTTAAGTAAATATTTAGAAAATGTAACATGTTCACGTTAAGTATTTAGTAAAGTGTAACATGTTTAGATGTTAAGTAAGTATTTAGTAAAATGTAACATGTTTAGATGTTAAGTAAGTATTCAGTAAAATGTAACATGTTCACAGTAAAATGTAATAGCTACATGTTTATATGTTAAGTAAACATGTAACAGTAGTTACCTGCCTGCTTTACATTACTTTACCCATGTTAATGTATTACGCCATGTTAATGAACTAGTACTTCATGTTAGCAGGTCAACATTAATGTTAAGTGCCCCCAGTCTCACTACCAAGTAGTTTACTTATGTCCACACAGCTGTTTAGTCCCAGTCCTGTGAGCTCTGGCCATGAGGAAAATCCTCTTTCACTATTAAACAGAACCTGATCTCCATGATCTCCATGACCTCCCATCACAGTCATTCAAGATGTTCTTCTGAACACTCTACTGTGAAGTTGGTGGGGTGTCCGCTCTCTGTCCAGGTGTTAATAATGTGCGGGTCGGTTCTGAGCCCAGTTCCAGACGTTTCAGCTTCTCTTCAGCAGCTTGTTTTCCTGATGCCAATAATCTGACCCCTCTGACAGACAGTGACACCTTTTCCAGGATCACAGGATCCCACGTCTTCCCATGCGGTTGTTCAGGAAATGAAACCGCTTGCCTGCGTCAGTGAGGGCTGAGAGAACTAATCACTGCGGCCGTTATCCGATCAAAGCCTGTGAAGTGTTCGGCCATGTAAAAACAAACCACAGCTTCTTAGTGCAGCTCTGCTGTTCCAGGAATGACTCCGATCAGGAAAACAACAGGCGAGCAGCTGAAGGTCGCTGGACATCTGGACATCTGGACACCCCACCTTAGTTCCTCCTGCTGAAGGGATATAAGCTGGTGTCTCTGGGGTCCAATGTGTGCGGCACACAGATAGACAGGTTGAGCAGCTTGGGCAGGATTGGTATCAGAGGTGGGCGGCCATGACGGTCTGAATAGTCCCGTTGTTCCTGGTTTAAGCGGACTCTGTTTCTCTCCCAGTTTGTGCCGTTCAGAGACTACATCGACCGCTCGGGGAACCAGGTGCTGAGCATGGCGAGGCTGGCCAAAGACGTGCTGGCCGAAATCCCAGAGCAGCTGCTGTCCTTCATGAAGAGCCGAGGAATCGAACCCAGACCTGCGCTGTCCAGCTCTCCCACAGCTCACATCACCGTCCACCTCTAAACACACACCCCTCAGCTCACAGCTCGGGCTTCCCCTCCATGTGATGGCGCCCCGAGTAATAAGCGCACCTCCCGGTCTAACCGTGTGCGTCACACTCTGGCTGTGTGTGTTACCGTTCTGCAGGTTCTCAGGTGGAACAGCGGATCCTCTACACACGCAGATCCATACAGTGTGGCTCCCTCAGTGTCTCCACTTCCTGTATCTCTAACTCTCTCTCCCTCCCTCTCTCTCTCCCTTTTTCTCTCTCTCTTACCCTCTTTCTCTCTCTCTCCCTCTCTTACCCTCTCCTCCCTCCCTCTCTCTCCTTCTCTAACCCTTTCTCCATCTCTCTCCCCCTCTCTCCTTCTCTTACCCTCTCCCTCCCTCCCTCTCTCTACCTCTCTCTCCCTCTCTAACCCTTTCTCCATTTCTCTCCCCCTCTCCCTCCCTCCCTCTCTCTCACCCTCTCCCTCCCTCCCTCTCTCCTTCTCTAACCCTTTCTCCATCTCTCTCCCCCTCTCTCCCTCTCTCTACATCTCTCTCCTTCTCTAACCCTTTCTCCATCTCTCTCCCCCTCTCCCTCTCCATCTCTTACCCTCTCCCTCCCGCTCTCTCTCTACCTCTCTAACCCATTCTCCATCTCTCTCCCGCTGTCTCTTTCTCTCACCCTCTCCCTCCCTCCCTCTCTCTCCCTCTTTCCCTTACCATCTCCTTCCCTCCCTCTCCCTACCTCTCTCCTTCTCTAACCCTTTCTCCATCTCTCTCCCCCTCCTTCTCTTACCCCCTCTCTCCCTCCTCTCTCTACCTCTCTCCTTCTCTAATCCTTTCTCCGTATCTCTCCCCCTCTCTCCATCTCTTACCCTCTCCCTCTCTCCTTCTCTAACCCTTTCTCCATCTCTCTGCCTTTTCCACCCTCTCTCTCCCTCTCCTTCTCTTACCCTCTCCCTCCCTCCCTCTCTCTACCTCTCTCCTTCTCTAACCCTTTCTCCATCTCTCCCACCCTCTCCCTCCCTCCCACTCTCTACCTTTCTCTCCTTCTCTAACCCTTTCTCCATCTCTCTCTCTCTTTTTCACCCTTTCTCTCTCCCTCTGTTTTTCACCCTCTCTTCCTCTCTCTCCTTCTCTCTCTCCTCCTTTCACTCTTTCCTCCTCCACTGCTGTCTGTCCTTTCCTTTTTCTCTCCTTCTATTGATCTTTTTCCACACCTCACTATCCCGTTTTCCCCTTCTCTATTTGAATCCTCCTTTTCACTAGTTTCCCCTTCTCTTTCTCCCTTGTTCTGTCTATTCCTTTTCATCCTTTCTTCGCTTTTCTTTCTCTGACTCCCCTCTTTCTCTCTCCCATTTCACCTTCTTTCTCCACCGTTCTCTCTATTCCCTTTGCTCTTCTTCTACATCTTCGTTTTCCACTTCCTTTCTCCATCACTCTCTTCCTTCTCCCTTTCTTTCTCTGCCTCCCTTTTTCTCCACATTCCTCCTTCTCTAGTCTTCCTGCTCCTCCTTTTCTCCACTCTTTCTCCATGCTCTGTTTCTCCATCAGTCTGTCTATCCAGTTTTTTTTTATATATGTCCTCCCTCTCCCTTTCTATACCTCCCCTTTCATTCATTCCCTTCTTTTCATGACCAGCTCTCTCCCTCTCTTACTCAGTTTCTCGGCCACGTCTATCCCTCTTTCTCATTCTCTGTTTATTCCCTTTCTCTTTTTCTCTATTCCTTACTCTCCTCTCTATTTTTCCACTCCCTCTTTTCTCTTCTTCATGTATCCTTTTTCACTTTCTCCACCTCCCTTTATTCCCACATCTCTTTCTCCATCCCCTTCTCTTTTTCACTCTCCCTCTCTTCATGTTTCCTTCCACTTTCACTTTCTCCACCTCCCTTTATTCCCACATCTCTTTCTCCATCCCCTTCTCTTTTTCACTCTCCCTCTCTTCATGTTTCCTTCCCCGTTCACTTTCTCCACCTCCCATTCATCACTCGCTCTCTCCATCTCCTTACTGCAGGCTGTATGTTGGAATATGCCGGGTTTTCGTTTGTATCGCGATGTGAAGTGTCAAGGATGATGCCGGCTCCGAGCGAACGAGTGAATTAAAGGTGTATAGGATGAACGGAGGCGTACGGACACTGAGACCGTGTGCATAGGTAGAAATTAGTGTCATATATGTATATGGTGCAATAATCCATTCTGCATGCATATCTCTAACGCAGCCTGCACTGGAACGTGATGCAGTGACTGAACTTGACTTCCACAGGAATCAAATATATCCACATACGGAAATGAGGCACGGTGCCGTGCGAAAGTCAGAGACCACCCCCTCGTATATTTCATTTCCAGTCCTGTATATAGTTTTCAGGAGATTCGATACTGTGGCATCAATAACAGGAGAGGTCAGCATTAGCCATGCACTTCCACCCCATGCTAACCAACCCCCAACACAAAACACTCACACCCCCCAAGATACAACGGACCACCCCCAACACTATCCAACACCCGTCTTTGAAGAACATGCAAAACCTCTGATCCTCCATGCATGCCTGTTCGCCTGGCCACACGTCCTGAGCTCCTCAGAGAGAGCGCTGTCTGTAGCAGGATGCTACATAGCTCCCCCTGCAGGTGGACTGTCCTGGTGGCATACCAGCCTAAGCCATTTCCCTGGGGCACCTCCAGTCCCAACCAGCACAAACAGTTCTTACACAGGCCTGTGTCCTATTCCCTCACGGCTCTGACAGAGCACAGCCAGACTCCTCACAGCACGACGTGTCTAGCCCCCGCACCACAAGGGACGGGGCAACAGCAAAGGCCCTTCTTTCACCAGGGGCCAATCCTGTGTACTGGAGCCTGGGTCCTGCTGCTCGTGACTGACCTAAGGTACCTTGGTATGTTGAGCACACCTCGTTGCAGAAGGGCACCGGCCCACTTCCGGTGCATATCAGCAACCGTGCAAGACCTGCTAGACCACCAACACGGCCCCCATCAGATAAACAGCACGTTCATCTTTGAGAGAGAGAGAGAGAGAGAGGAGGACATCAAGCTCTACTCTGGCTTCACATCTGAGAACATCCCGATCTGGGTGTTTCTGTCCATCCGTCTGTGAGAAGACACCTCAACGCTATGGAGGCCTGAAAGGAGGTCTAGCTGTTCAGGAAGCGTCTCGCCGAGAAGAGGAGGCCGACACAGAAGACGAAATTTGGGTTTTGGGATAATCTGGACGGTCGGAATTCAACCAACTTCCAAGACTGAACTGAGGAGGTCCAGGTCCACCCAGACTCCTCTGCCTGAAATATAGAATGATAAGTCATAAGTTAGACACACACAGTGGAAATCCATACCATAAGCACGTCCCAGGACAGTCTGTATCATCTCACTGTTCTCTCAGCTCGTCACCGTTCAGACGTGTGGTTTTGTTTGTGGTCTGTTCCCATTTCTTCCAGGCTGGCGTTCTGGTTCCGTCTGTGTTTTCTGATTGGGCTAAACCCCAGTTAAACGTTCTCGTCAGTGTGTTTGGCTGCGTCTTTGGTGTATGTACATCCTGTGAGCTGGCTCCTATATAGAATGCAACGCTGGAGTATGTGACCTTTCTAATTATATTAGTATCAGCTAAATTGTTCCCGGAGCTGTGTGGGTGGGCTGCCAGTTATGTCTGAAGCCTTCTTTATTCCTGTTTATGCCACATAGGGAGTCAGGGAAGGTGCTGTGTTTTATTTACACTGGTTTTGGAGAAGGGAAGGAAGCTTTACGAGCGGGGAGAAACTCGGGATTGGTTTATTGGCCTTGGCCCACCCCAGCTTTTTATCTCCCGTCATGTGGCTGATGTTGTATCGTTGTGTGCTTACATAATTTCTAAAGTTTTTGACTTTTTGTCAGCCAAAATATAGAATTCCTTTGGTGTCAGCTGGACTCGGTACTGTGGATCTCTTTCTTATGTCGCAGCCTCTTTACCCTAAAGATTAGGGGTGGTCCCTTCGACTGAAATGAAATGAACGAAGGGTGGTCTCTACATTTCGCCCAGTACTAAACTTCTGAATGACAGAACGCATCACCCTTTTCAGTGTGCTCCACTATTAATAGCGGTATCTAGTAGAACTCCTATTCCCCACACCTTGTATATACCGTGCATGGCTGAGTCAGTGCCACGAGTTCGAGCTCATGTTTGACTCCTGTCTTGTTTGTTCTGCTGTCTCATCGTCTCACACTCCTTGTGGTGAACAGTGTTTATGGTTTTCTAGAATAGTGGCAGGTATTTGTGCAGAATGCCAGAGTTGGATGTCTGAAGCTGAAGATTTTGAGAGCTCTGTACGTATGTGGAGAACAGTTGTACTTTTTTTCTACGCTTTGTGTCTTACCACGTTTTTAAATAAAGCATGGATATCTTGTGGCGTTATATGTGGTCTGAAGGTCGGCTTTTTGACCTTGATCCTGCTCATATGCACAAAACACACTACCTGCATTCTGTGGCGGCCAGCGGAGACACTAGGATGAGGATCTGTGGTTCTAGAAACATGAGACTAGGCAAGGATCACTCTGAGGAGCACCTTGCAAAGTAGGTACACATCCATGAAACTCGGATTATGTGAAAGGTGGTCAATTAATCCCAGCATGCATTTCACCCACCACTCTTAGTTTATAGATACGATCAATTTCTATTACTACTATTAATAACTTCACTACTAATAATAATTTCACTATGACTATTATCCAGTGTTACTTTACTACTACTACTACTACCACCACTAGTACTACTACCCCTACTACAACTACCACTACCACCACTACTACCACTACTACCACTACCACTACCACCAATATTACCACGACTTCTACAACTACCACTACTACTACTACCACTGCTTCTACAACTACCACTACTACTACTACCACTGCTTCTACAACTACCACTCTTAATAATACCACCACTACCACCACCACTAATACTACTACCACTACTTCTACAAGTACCACTACTTCTACTACTACCACTACCACCACCACCACTAGTACCACTTCTACAACTACCACTACTTCTGCTACTACCACTACCACCACTATTACTACCACCACTACTACTACCACCGCCATTACTAATACTACTACCACTACTTCTACAACTACCACTACTGCTACTACTACTACCACTACCACCACCACTACTTCTACAACTACCACTACTACTACCACTACCACCACCACTAATACTACCACCACTTCTACAACAACCACTACTGCTGCTACTACCACTACCACCACCACTAATACTACTACCACTACCACCACCAATACTACTACCACTACTTCTACAACTACCACTACTGCTACTACTACTTCCACGATGACTACTACTACAACTACCACCACCACTACTACGACTATGACTACAACTACCACAACTACTACTAGTACCACTACCATTACTACAACTACCACCACCACCACTACTACTACCACCACTATTAATAACTTTACTACAAATGATTTCACTATGACTACTATACAATGTTACTTTACTACTTCTACAACTACCCCGACTACCACTTCTACAACTATCACTACTGCTGCTACCACTACCACTACCACTACTACAACTACTACCACTACTTCCACAACTGCCACTACTGCTACTACTACTACTACCGCGATGACTACTACTACCACCACCACTACTACTACCACTATGACTACAACTACCCCTAATAGAACTACCACCACTAGTACAACTACAACCACTACGACTACAACTACCACAACTAGTACCACCACTACTACTACGACCAATACTAATATTAATCAAAGTCAACTACTACTACTTTCACAACTTCTAATCCTATTTTTTGTACTACTACTAATTTTATTACTACTGATAATTTTACTATTAATTTTAATGTCTTTTACTACTACTAACTTCACTGCTAATAATGATTTCACTATGACTATTATACAATGGTGTTACTTTACTACTACTTTTATTACTTCTAAGCATACTTTTTGTTCGACTACTAATTTTATTACTATTAATAAAGATTTTACTATTAATTTATATATATTTACTATTATTACTACCTACTAGCATCTAACTTTAACTACTGATTATTACTTTTTACTTTATTACTACTGTTACAGTTTCCTTTTACCTGTACTGACTTTACTACTACTACTTCTACTACTACTAATTTTACTTATCCGGCCTACTCATTCTACTACTACTACTCTAATATGACAAATTTTCTACTAATAATCTAATAAATGAATCTGCTACTTATTAATTTTTCTAATAATAACTACTAATAAATACTACAACAAAGTGTTCTACTATTAACTTTACCACTACCACTGCTAGGTTTACTGCTGCTTCCATTAGTACAAACTTTACTACTACTAAATTTACTTCCACTGCTAATGTTACTACTTCTATGTATGGTACTACTAATTCTAGTATTACTAATAATCTTTGCTACTAGAACTTTTTTGTAATTGTTCTCTTACTGCTATTCATTTTATTTCAGTATTACTACTATAGAATCTGTTAGTCATGGAGACGTTTTTGGATTTACATTTCAATTGTGGGTAAAAACGTCTCAACAATTAGTCAGTGAGTCAGTCAGCAACTTTTATAGGCTGGGGGAACCAGCTGGCAGCCCACTGCAGATGTTCTGTGAGATTTATACTGAGTTTGTCCCAGCGTTTTCGTCCTATGGTCGTATTCCAGCATGTTCTAAGTGGCCAAATTCCAAAATGATTTCTAAGTATTAAGAAACAATGAGACATATGACACCTTTAAATATGCAAGCCACTGCTCCAAGTCTTAAAAGCTACTTTCTTTAAATGCTAGCTCCTGACTTTGCTCAAGGTTGCGTCTATCATGGTCCCTGTTTTTTTCAGTCTTTATATTTTATTGTGTGTGACATGGTGCTGATGAAAGAACACTACGATGAAAGCAGGTCTGTAAAGAGGAGGTGTGGGAATGCACCCCTTTTATTGCATTATTGCATTAAGCCTTGTTATGAGTGTGATGATAGGTGTGGGGTGGTGGGAGGGTGTTGAGGGGTGTATGAGGGAAAAGCGGATTTGAAGAGAGGGAGGGGTGAGCTAGGAGAAGAAGTACAGATTTCTCTCAAGCTCTTCATCAGCCATGCGACTGTCCTTGTCTGCCTTGCTGGCTTTCCGTGGAGGGTTAGAGCGGGGCATTAGTCTCTTGCCAGTCTGAAAGAATAGTTAAAGGCTTTTTTAAAGGGACGGTACCATGAAAAGTGACATCTACACAGTTTCACTTTACTCCAAATGTAGTCACCTAAGACACACCTGGTGTCTGAAACCGATTCTGTTTGTTTTGCACTGGAGCTACGAGCTCAACAATTAACTGGAGCTTACGTGTGTCAAACAGCATCATGCAAAGTGCAAGCCTAAACGTCTAAAACCTCCACAAGGTGCCAACAGGCTGTAGCCAACTAGTCTTCTGAGGTCCTCAGGAATCTCCTTTGTTCATGCCATGATACACCTCCACAAAATGTGTGTTATGAAGATATGACCTTGATAGATCCCTGTTCTTTAATTACATAGCTCGGCCATGCAGGCCTCATGGCCACACCTGACACTAATTTTCACTTCAAGTTCACTGTTAATCATAATTACAGTGGTGTGTGGGCTTAGTGTGGGCTCACTGGTTTTTTAATGTCAGCCATGGCTCTGGCCATCATCTTCCTCTGAAGCTCCTCACGAGCCAGCTTCTCTAGGTGCGCTCTCGCTTCCCTTTCCCTGGGACATGAGAAAAAGCCTTAGAATGGTTGAACTGGGGCATCATGTGAAGTAGTAGACTGAAGGAGTGGTGGACCTCACTGTATCAGCTCTGTAGTCCATCTGTTTCTCTGTGTACTTTGTTACCCTGTTCTTTAATGGTCGGGACCCCGACTCTTATTCTCAGCACTGCAGTGACACTGACGTGCTGGTGTGAGTGGATCAGACGCAGCAATGTTGCTGGAGTTTTTAAACACATTAGTGTCACTGCTGGACTGAGAATCATCCTCCAGTCTAAACTATCCAGCCAGCAGTGTCCCTGTGACCTCTGACATGGTAGGAGTATGTTATAGAGTGGACAGTGTGTGGACACAGTGTTTAAACACTCCAGCAGCACTGCTGTGTCGGATCCACTCACACCACCACCACACACACTAACACACCACCACCACGTCAGTGTCACTGCAGTGCTGAGAATGACCCTGCTCTGTCGGGGGGTCCTGATCATTGAAGAACAAGATAAAGTACACAGAGAAACAGACGGACTACAGTCTGTAACTGTAGAACTACAAAGTGGTCCTATATGGTCAGTGGAGCTGGTAACATAGATGATGAGTGTAGATACGAGGAGGTGTAACTTATGATATGGGTATATATATATATATATATATATATATATATTCTAAAACTCTGTATCTGTATATAAACTGGGGCGTGTGTGTGTTCTTACCGTACTCTCCTCTCTTTGGCCTGTGCTCTCTCTACAAGGAGCACTACGTCTCTGGGCACTGCCTCAATCTGCTCAAGGAGCTCATACAGGCGCCATTCAATGGTGGACAGCATCTGCACAGCACTCTGGCCTCCATCACCCAGGCCCAGGCAATTCCTGTACACCTCCGACACCTTCTTTCTCAACTTCTCCAACATCAGGTCCTAGAGAGAGATAGAGATAGAGAGAGAGAGAGAGAGAGGAGAGAGAAAGAGAGAGAGAGAGGCAGTGAGGGACAGTGAGAGAAAGAGAGGGAGCGAGAGAGGGGGAGAGAGAGAGGGGAGAGAGAGAGAGGAGGGAGAGAGAGGCAGTGAGGGACAGCAAAAGAAAGAGAGGGGAAAAGAGAGAGAGTGAGCGAGAGGGAGGGAAAGCGAAAGGGGAGAGAGAGAGTGAGAGAGAGGCAGTGAGGGACAGTAAAAGAAAGAGAAAGGGGGAGAGAGCGAGAGGGAGGGAGGGAGGTAGAGAGAGGAGAGAGAGAGAGGCAGTGAGGGACAGCAAGAGAAAGAGAGAGAGTGACAGAGAGGGTGAGAGTAAAGAGGGAGAGAGAGAGAGGGAGGGAGGTAAAGAGAGGGAGAGTGAAAGGAGAGAGAGAGGCAGTGAGGGACAGCAAAAGAAAAAGAGAGGGGGAGAGAGAACAAGAGAGAGGGTGAGAGTAAGGGAGGGAGAGAGAGAGGGAGGGAGAGAGAGAGGGACAGTGAGGGACAGCAAAAGAAAGGGGAGAGAGAGAAAGAGTGAGGGAGGGAGAGGCGAGAGAGAGAGGCAGTGAGGGACAGCAAGAGAAAGAGAGAGTGAGAGAGAGAGTGAGAGTAAGGAAGAGAGAGAGAGAGAGAGGAAAGAGAGAGAGAGGGAGGGGCAGTGAGGGACAGTGAGAGAAAGAAAGAGAGAGAGCGAGAGAGAGGGAAGAAGGGAGAGCGAGAGAAGGGGAGAGAGAGATGGAGAGTAAGGGAGAGTGAGAAAGAGAGACAGAGAGGGAGGGAGGGAGAGAGAGAGAAAGAGGGAGACAGAAAGTAAGAGAGAGAGAGAGAGAGAGAGAGAGAGACGCAAAGTGGTTGGCTTAGTTATTAGGCTTCACAACAATGACTCTGATAGTGCTGAAGCACTGCCCCCTAGTGGAGTCAAATGAGTAAAGGACATTCACATTTTTCTCCCATTCAAGTTTAAATTTTTGTACGGAGCTAAACTGTATTATTTCTTTTTTACCTCTTGGAATTAAACTGAAAGGTTTTTGTATCTGTGTCACAGAGAACAATATATATACACACGAAAGCAGTAGCTGCCCACAGAGATATGAGAAAAATGAGAGAACATTTCTTTGTCAGAACCAGCAAAGAGTTGAAACTGAAAGGACCAGCTGCCCTTTACATTGTGTGTAAATCTCATGACAAATGGACCACAAAAGAAATGCTCCAGTTTTACGATCAATATAATCTGTTTATGTTCACCTGCAGTAAAGGGAGAACGGTTTTGTCCTCTCAAGGTCTAAAAAAGACAACTTGCTATTTGGGAGATGCATGTTTTTCATTGGTGAGCAACAGTATACAGCCTAGCTTAGCCCTGACTGTGTTTCTGTACATCTGTATGTATATCACCGGTACATCACCTTTACATCACCTGTATTTCAATTTTTAAAACTGATGTCTGAAAGCAGCTTCACAGAAATTCAGTAATAATAATTCATTAAGGAGAGAAAGTTGTTGGGAATCTTTTTACAGCCTCTTTATGTAGAGCAACACTTTTTTTTTGCCATGAGTTCTTTGCCATGTCATCAGAACTGATGCAAATACACGGAAATACAGTAACAAGTAACGGGCATTTCTTAATTGGGAAAAAGTCATCTCCCTTTGGGATGGTCAAGGTGGATAGTGGGTGATAACTTGGTTTGGAGATGGTTAAATAAGCACACTAACAGACATACAATGGCTTCTTAGTGTATTAATGTTATTTCTGTTTATACTAATGTTAGTGTTTCAGTAAATAAGGACTTACTGCCCACATACACAGCTCAATAACTTAATAACGTCTCAGGTGTGTAGAAGTTGAGCACTGCGTGTACATGTCTGTATGTTTTACCTGGTCCTCAGCTTTGTACTCGCCAAACGAGAAGAGCTTAGCCTTTACTTTTAAATCAGCTGATTTTGCTATCTCTCTCCGCAACGTTTCCCTTAGGATGACGATTTGGCGGCCTAGCTGAGCTGCCTCCTGCTCCCTACAAACACACACACACACACGCACACACACACAGAGTGTAAAATACACAGTCCAAGATTTGACTGGGTTTGTGATGATGGCTGTGGGAGCAGTTGTGTTGGGTGAATCCCTGATTTAGCATGAAGACTCTCAGAACCAGAAAGAAGCATGCTGACGTTACAGGAGCGGTAAATCATTAAGCGCATCTGTGATCATCAGTGTCCTCACGTTCTCTTGTGTGTCAGTGATACTCACATCTTCTTGAATCTCAAATCTCCTGTAGACTGGAGCCCCTCTACAGTCTCCTCCTCCTCCGCCAGCTTTTCTATGGCCTTGACATTGTTGGCTGCCATTGACTCAAATATGTCCAGCACCTGCTGGTGGTCTGTAAAATAGACCTGAGGGTCCTACACACAAACACACCACAACCCTGCATGTTTGACTCTGACAGTGATGGTCTGCTTGTTGTTACTGCTTCATTAAAGGTGCAGAATCATAGAAAAACGAATCCTTCTTTAATGACAGGAGTTCTTGTACTGTGTAAACACTATCTACGTTTAGAACAGCTCCACTCAGGTTTCACTTCATGTAGTACTTACTGCATATGATAACTAAGCTGCCCATTTTTCAGTTTAATGATTTTGTGATGTCACAAAAACCCACACATTTACATGTATCCAGTTGAATTCTAAGGGGTAAAGAGAAGTTGTGAATTTCATATGACTTATGGCTGCTGCATAAAACCACACAAATGTGACATTTGGACAGTACATGTCTCTGTGTGTGTTAAAGGGACCCCTGGTTCCCATCATCACCACAGTCGGTGGAATTCTCCTTTGATATATTAAGCTATTGTAAACCTGACCCTAAAACCCTTTTTCATCATGAAGGGAAGTGTTTGATCTGGTGTAGGTATTATGAGATTAAGAAATGAAATAGAACTGGAGTCTAACCTCAAAGTCCTCCAGGTCCTCGCCCTCGCTGTCAGGCAGCGTCTTCCTGCTGGGACAGGATTAGTCACTGTTTAAAGACCCGTTGTAGCTGGATTAGTTTAACCTTTATCTGTATGAATTTTCAGTCCAGTATGAATCTGCAGCGTGTGTAGTGTTTACAGTCTGACAGTATCAATTTTGGAGAGATTATAATCCAGTATGAATCTGCAGCGTGTGTAGTGTTTACAGTCTGACGGTAATAACTGTGGAGGGATTATAATCCAGTATGAATCTGCAGCGTGTGTAGTGTTTACAGTCTGACAGTATCAATTTTGGAGAGATTATAATCCAGTATGAATCTGCAGCGTGTGCAGTGTTTACAGTCTGACGGTAATAACTGTGGGGCGATTATAATCCAGTATGAATCTGCAGCGTGTGTAGTGTTTACAGTCTGACGGTAATAACTGTGGGGCGATTATAATCCAGTATGAATCTGCAGCGTGTGTAGTGTTTACAGTCTGACAGTATCAATTTTGGAGAGATTATAATCCAGTATGAATCTGCAGCGTGTGTAGTGTTTACAGTCTGACGGTAATAACTGTGGAGGGATTATAATCCAGTAGGAATCTGCAGCGTGTGTAGTGATTACAGTCTGACAGTATCTACTTTGGAGCGATGATTAGCGAGTATGAATCTGCAGCGTGTGTAGTGTTTACAGTCTGACGGTAATAACTGTGGAGGGATTATAATCCAGTATGAATCTGCAGCGTGTATAGTGTTTAATCTGACAGTATAACTGTGGAGTGATTATGCCAGTATGAATGTTGAAGTGTGTAGTGTTTACAGTCTGACAGTAATAACTGTGTGAGTGATTATAATCCAGTATGAATCTGCAGCGTGTTGTGTAGTGTTTACAGTCTGACAGTAATAACTGTGGAGGGATTATAATCCAGTATGAATCTGCAGCTTTTTTAGTGTTTACAGTCTGACAGTAATAAGTGATTATAATCCGGTATGAATCTGCAGTGTGTGTAGTGTTAATAACTGTGGAGTTGACAGTCTGATAGTCTGAATAATAACTGTGGAGGGATTATAATCCAGTATGAATCTGCAGCGTGTGTAGTGTTTACAGTCTGACAGTAATAACTGTGGAGGGATTATAATCCAGTATGAATCTGCAGTGTGTGTAGTGTTTACAGTCTGATGGTAATAACTGTGGAGATATTATAATCCAGTATGAATCTGCAGTGTGTGTAGTGTTTACAGTCTGACAGTAATAACTGTATGGTGATTATAATCCAGTATGAATCTGCAGCGTGTGTAGTGTTTACAGTCTGACAGTAATAACTGTGGAGGGATTATAATCCAGTATGAATCTGCAGCGTGTGTAGTGTTTACAGTCTGACGGTAATAACTGTGGAGTGATTATAATCCAGTATGAATCTGCAGTGTGTGTAGTGTTTACAGTCTGACAGTAATAACTGTGGAGAGATTATAATCCAGTATGAATCTGCAGCGTGTGTAGTGTTTACAGTCTGACGGTAATAACTGTGGAGTGATTATAATCCAGTATGAATCTGCAGCGTGTGTAGTGTTTACAGTCTGACAGTAATAACTGTGGAGTGATTATAATCCAGTATGAATCTGCAGTGTGTGTAGTGTTTACAGTCTGATAGGAATAACTGTGGAGTGAAGTTAATCCTGTATGAATCTGCAGTGTTGTGTGGAGTTAGTGTTACTGAATGTTTCCTGTGCTACAATGCCGATGTCTACATCCAGGTTATGCCATACAAACCAGATATTCTGTATCACCTTGGTAGAAACAACATTTAATCCCATAACATTTGGCCAAAAGCCAGAAATGGTATAACATAAACTTCTCAGGTAGATCTAATCCAGCTCCCACAGTGCTCCAAATGCACAACATTACAGAGAGCAATACAGGTATAAACAGGTAAGTCATGTGTATAACATCACAGTCAGTTTCCACTTACGGTTCAGCCCCCTCCTCGGTGGGGATGTTCTGTTGAGGAGGAGTCTGGGACTTTGTGGTTGTCAGAAGGTAACTGGACTCGGTGTTTTGGCCTGTGAGGGTTTAACCCATAGAAGTCTAGAGTTATTACTGTTGTTTAAACTTAAAAGAGGGTTTCATGGTGTATACCTTGGAGGATCTAGACGGGTTGTGTTTCATGTTCAGCCTTTGATTGGACAGAGAAAAATAAACTGAGCCTCCTGGAAATTTACGAGACGCTGCACCTTCTTAATTCATCATCAGAGTTTGTTATAATGGTTTACCATATTGAATAATTTACTATGTTCCATAAATCACTGAGCTCTGCAGTCGTGTGTTACTGTGAACAGCTGCTGCTGAAAGTAAGAGTTTCAGTGGTGGTCTGTAGAACTAGAAAAGCACCATGAGTATAGTGATGAAGTGGACATACGGTTGGCTGGTTGGACGGCCTGTGCTGGCTGAGGAGAGGAGACTGTAGACAGGTCCCACTCTTTGGGAGGTGCTTTGATCTTCTCAGCAGTCTCCTTTCGGATTCGCTGCTTCTCCTGCCACTCAGGAGGTGATAGCTTCAGCAGAAAGTCACGGTACATGTTGTACTCCTCCAAGTCCTCCTCATTCCTGGAGATGTCACTGGGGACAGATTGCATAATCCCACTTAAATGTGCATGTTCTCTTTAGGAACTGTCCAGCTCAGAAACAAACAATGAAAAACATTTCTATCCCTACAGTCCACGTCCTTGGACCCTTGTCTGAGGTCCACACCGAGGTTTATGTACAACAGCCCTAATACATGACCTCATAACCCTAAAGCTACTGTGCCTTTACCACTGATATTTGTAAATGACCCTTGTGCTGACTGGCTACCAGTGTGGAACTGGAAATGTACAGAGTAAGCCTCGACTGAAATCATCAGGAGAAAAAAAAAAAGGAAATGCATGCGACTCCTTTTGACTGTGGGATTTCTTTAAAATGGCGTAATGACACTTTCGCCTGCTGACAGCCTGAAACAGCACGTTTAATTACTTCCCCCACATCATCCACACCAGTAACGAAGCTGCAGACGGTCTGCAGTGACAACGTGCTTTATCGTTTCTGCATGTGAACATGTGTTCATGTGTCCATGGTTGTGACATCACAACAAATACAAACTTAGCTGTTTCTGAGGTTCAGTTTCCACATATAGACAGGGGATTGAACAGTTCTGACACTTTTACAATAATTAGACAGTACAAGAAGGTCTTCTTTTTTTATTTCACATAATAAAAAAAAACTTTTTCTGGATATGGACCTACTTAAAACTATTCTCTGTGGCATTATGTCATCATGGTATTAAGATTTACGATTATGGCTTGTAAAGAAATGAGCACTGTGATTTATGGGCCGTTTATGTTAATCCATGTACTAAAAGCTGTGTGATCTGGTGCTATATGACCCCTTTACTGCTGTCCACTGCTAGGTTGAAGGTGTTGACCTTCTGTGTGGTCACTGTTTTGCCAGGTTTACCTTTTAACTGCCATTATTTGGCGCTGGATTTCCTTCATTTCTGCCGTTGTCTTCTGCTTGGCTTTGACCTCTTCCTCAGCACTGTAACATCAAGTCATTTAATAGTTAAAACAATCCTGGCAGTCCATATTCACAACTATCTACCAAGTGCACCTGTAGGGTAAAGGTCAACCAGTAAAGGTACGAGGTAAAAGCACTTGGAAAAACGTTACTCAGTGTATATTATATACTCATGCCAGAGAGAAAGATCTTCTAGGGAATTCCAACTGAATTAGAGCATATGGTCATACGCTTTCATGGTCTCCATCAAACGTATGTTGCAGTCCTTCAGGAACTTATTGAAGGTGGAAGCATTTTTTTTCACAGCCTCCTCTGCTAGGGTCAGCTCCTTGTCCTTCTGGTCTGCAATCTCCTTCAGCTCCTGAATGGTTTCCCGCTTCACAGCCAGTGAATACTGTGGAAGGAAGAAAAGGACAGAAAGCTGAGCACCAGGTTCGTCAGACCTAGTGACTATTTTTCTAAAGCTGTTCTGAACACATGCTGTTGTTTCTATCAGTATGTTGGCACTGAAATTTGTATCATGTACATTAACACTACGCCTGGGCATCAGCTAGAACCGCCTGGTGCCTGTACTTCCAAAAACATCTGGTCGATTCCGATGCTTCAGAAAGTTGGGAAAACTGAAGACAATGGAGCATTGTTAGAGGTGATGCCAGAAAAATCCATCACTCCACTAAAAGCAATGGAATATCCGATCTGTGGTTGACCATTAGCAGCAATTTACATTTTTATCTTGTTGCTGTAGCAAATTGGGGCATGACAATCAGTTTCGGTCAGGAACGTCAAACCCTGGACAGAAGCAGGGAAAATAAAAACACTTCCCTGATAACACTAACTCCTGCTAGTGCCTCTACAAGGCTGCCAACTTCGGGTGGGCAACAAAAGAAAGAGAAGGAGAAGAAGGAGGAAAAGGAAAAGAAGAAGGAGAAGAATAAGAAGAAGGAAAAGGAGAAGAAGAAGGAGGAGAAGGAGGAGAAGGAGAAGAAGAAGAAGATGGAGAAGAAGAAGAAGAAGAAGAAGATGGAGAAGAAGAAGAAGGAGGAGGAGAAGCAGAAGAAGAAAGAGAAGAAAAAGAAGAAGAAAGAAAAGAAGAAGAAGAAGAAAAAGGAGAAGAAGGAGGAGAAGGAGAAGAAGGAGAAGAATAAGGTGAAGGGGAAGAAGGAGCAGGAGAAGAAGGAGGAAAAGGAGAAGAAGGAGGAGGAGAAGGAGAAGAATAAGAAGAAGGAGAAGAAGAAGGAGAAGGAGAAGAATAAGAAGAAGGAAAAGGAGAAGAAGGAGGAGAAGGAGAAGAATAAGAAGAAGGAGAAGAAGAAAGAGAAGAAGAAGAAGGAGATGAAGGAGAAGAAGAAGGAGGAGAAGGAGAAGAAGGAAAAGGAGAAGAAGAAGGGGAAGAAGGAGAAGAATAAGAAGAAGAAAAATAAGAAGGAGAAGAATAAGAAGGAGGAGAAGAAGGAGAAGAAGAAGGAGAAGAAGGAGAAGGAGAAGAAGGAGAAGGAGAAGAAGGAGAAGGAGAAGGAGAAGAATAAGGTGAAGAAGGAGAAGAAGGGGAAGGAGAAGAAAGAGAAGAAGGAGAAGAAGAAGAAGAAGAAGAAAAAGGAGAAGAAGAAAAAGGAGAAGAAGAAGAAGAAGGATAAACCGTCATATAATAAAATGTTGGGTAAATCAAAACAAAGCAATACAGTAACATCAATCAGCACTGCACATGAACCACCGTCACTACTAAATACAAACTAGACCCGGTTTTAGTGTTACAGGCTTCACCAGGCCCGCTCCGAACGAAGGGGGTGTTTTGGAATTGGAAGTGTCTGGAGTGAACACTCTGCTTAAAGGTCCAGTGACACAACCCAGGACACATTAGTCATGCTGTCGCCACCTCATGGACTGAGGCCTTCCATCACTCCACTACCGTCAGGTGTCCACGTCTTCATCACAAGTCTGTTTTCACTGGAGGAGAAACAACCGGACAACAACATCCAGCTCGGCCGGGGCGGTTCGGCTGCTTTTATGAGGTAGCGGAAAGAAATAAGCAGCACATGTGGCGAGAATGTGGCCTTTTAAAGAGGCCCAAACAAAAACTGCTTTGTCAGAGATTGGTAATAGGTCAGACGCAGGATTAGCTCAGGGAAACTTTAGGCCTATCTAAATGGAGAGTGTGGAGACTGACTGCTCTGTAGGAAGCACGCTCCCTCCTGGAGAACAATCAACAACGTGACGACAGGGCACATCCGTGTTTCCAGTTACCTCATGTTCTGTTTTAAAACAAACTAAAGATTTTATTCAATCAAGGCTGAAGCACAGGATCTGCCATCGGTTACAGACCCCACAGGACTCCAATACAGGCTCCTAAATGGCTCCTAATTTGGACAGATGGCTCCAGGAAAGGAATTTTCACCGATTGTTCAGAAATGCGAATAACTCATATGATTGGATGTGAACAAACCATCCCGAGAGCTGTATGTGGAATGTGCCGTTCTAGAGAAAGTTACTCAACACTGTCCGAGTCAGAATACTCCATCGCGGTGGTGATTGGAACCAGATATCCAAAGCCTTTAAAAGCTACTCCACAGAAAGTCACTACGTTGATCAGTTAGGATTACACTGCCTGAGATATGGTTCACGATTTACATTTATGGCATCGTGGGGTGGTAGCTCCCTGGTGGGTAGAGGTGCTCACCGCTGAGCCACACCAACCACTGATGATAATTCTGAGATGAGGTTCAGGTCTGAAATCATCTAGTTTGAAGACGTGCTTACAGGGCTGTCTATGGTACAGTAGTACCCCAGAGTCAGATAAACCCCCCTATCAACTACATACACACAGTAGAAAGTCCACTGTTAGACTCTTACCCCCTGCAGAAACGCCTTCCTCTGATCTGCAACAAAGTCTCTGATGCTCGTCCTGTCACCACCATCTGAGAAGGAGCACAAAGAGATTAAGGGGACAGTCAGAGCCGTGGAAAGCGTGGGGTGCTTTAGTTTCAGGATTGTTAAAGGGCTTATAGAATGGAAAGGTGAATTTCTATCACTTGTTAAAGGTCTTTTCCCCAATAACACCAACACTTAGGCCCTTATTTCACCCCGACCCCTTCGAGTGTATCCCTCCCCCTGAACCTGAGTTAAAAGACTTGAACGAGCAGGGCTTAGTGTTAGGGGCAAGGGGTGAAATAGGATTGGGCCTAACTCATTAACACTAGCTCAGCAGCTTTTGGGTCCCCATCACTGTGCTGCGGTTTACCCACCCTTGTTTTGGAAGTGTTTCCTCCAGTTAGCATCTTGCTGCAGTGGGTCAGCAGCCATGTCTGTGCAGGTAGCCTCCTCCACCTTCTCGCACTGTCCCAGCTTCTGCTGGAGGCTCAGACGTTTGGCTATAAAGCGGTGCCTGAAAGTCATCTTCTCATGTGGCTGCTTTGTCCGTTCCTGAATCCGCTCCTGGGGCAGAACGAGGGGAGAGCGATGGTGAAATGGTACTTCAGTCTAATGGAGAGTGTGTTGTATACGGTTCTACAGCACCAAAAAGGGTTCTGCTGTTACAAGCTCCACATCACAGCAAAACAAGAACCCTTTTTGGTGCTTTAGAGAACCATGTACTACACATTGTCCATCAGGATGAGGTACCATTTCACCATCGCTCTCCAGTTCACCGTGCAAAGAGCTCTTTAGGCATGAAAGCGGTTCTTTGATTGTTTATGGTTCTATACAGAACCACTGTTTTAACTGAAGAACCATCTTTTATAAGAGTGTAGCATTAGTAGACAGTGATGGTGTATTTGTAGTGGCAGTAACAGCCGTTATCATACTGGTGATGGTGGTAGCATGAATCGTTCATCAGTTGGAGAACCTTTAAGGGGAATTCCACTAGTTTGTCTGTGTAACTGAGTTGTTGAGACAACGAGTCAAACACAATCATTTGTGTGATTCGATCCAAAATGGTTCAGATTGGTTTTACAGTGGTGGTGATGAGAACCAGGGGTCTACAAAACAAATCTGGCCATTTTATCCACCTTACATAATCACCAGTAAACCTCACACTGGTAATACAACAATTCATATTTTACATGTACCTCTCCAACATTAATTCAAAACATTGATTTCTGCACGAAAGATTATCCCCAAGACTATCATAAATGTACTAACCCACTAGCTTTTAGAGACGTTAGAACGTCTGGTTCCCATCACCACCAGTGAGCAATTCTGACTTGGCAAGTTTTTCTAGAACAGAGCGTTCCACGTCAAACCACTCAGAACAACTTTGCTCTCATGTCATCTATTTAACTACGCAGGAATTTTGCTAAGTTGGTGGAGTTCCCCTTTCAGTCAAAGCAAAAAGACCAATCAACATAAAAACATCATGGTATCATTTAGACACAGTGCAGTAGGTGGTTTGTGTTCTCACCAGCCTCCTTTTCTCCTCCTCTTCTAGACTGTAACGAAAGATGTTTGCAGGCAGCTTGAAAGGGTTACTCTGGAGGGGCGGAGCCTTGCTCTGCGGCTTCATCTCTGCATTTAATAGATTACAGTTACAGAATTGTCAAAGGTCTTATCTCGTTAAGTTCCAGCAAGCGTTCTTTTAATTATACAGTCTTTACTATCCATGTTTCTTAGTCACCACAAAATAAGGCTAAGGAGTTTTAACCCTGACTCTCCTTTTATCACATGGGCTTACCTGCCGGAGGTGGATGGGGGGCTAAGTCATAGATGGTAGGTTCTGCAAGCCGGACAGTTATGTGTTTTCCTGTGGAGTACAAACACATATGGCTACCTGAGGACAATTCATCCACTGTGAATCAGTGAGCCAAAGTAAGTAAACAAAGGAATAATGCTGGAGTAGGGATAAAGGAATGAACGAGGGAAGGAATAATATTGGAGTATGGATAAAAAATGAAGGCATAACGAATTACAGTTACAGAAATTCAGAAAGTTCAGCGAATGTTCAGCGAATGTTCTGCAGTTTATTTATACAGTCTTTACTGACACAAGGGCCTGAATCCGTCTGGTTAAGCCTTACCTGACAGAGGTGGGTATGGGGCTAAGTCAAAGCTGGAAGGTTCTGCAAGCCTGACAGTGGTGCGTTTTCCTGTGGAGCACAAACACATGTGGCTAGTTCAGGATAATTCAACTAAACTGGGGAGCTTCTGTTGTGCTTAGAGCCCATTTCAGGATCTCTCTAACATCTCGCTTGGTCACTAGAGTAAGTAGCAGAGGGTAAAGACACTACTGCCACCCATACAGTAAGTAAATAAGCCTGTGCAATATAAAAGTTTAGTTATGACAAGAGCCAAGACAAGTAAACAGAGGAATAGTGTTGGTACATGGATAAAGGAATGACGGGATAATCAATTACAGTTTCAGGAATGTCAATGGTCTTATCTCATTGAGCTCCAGCGAGTGTTCTGTTCATTATACAGTCCTTACTGACCATGTTTCCTCGTCACCATGAAATGAGGCTGAGGAGTTTTTACTCTGACTCTCCTTTTATCACATGGGCTTACCTGCCGGAGGTGGATGGGGGGCTGAGTCAAAGCTGGAAGGTTCTGGAAGCCGGACAGTTACGTGTTTTCCTGTGGAGTACAAACACATATGGCTACTTAAGAGTAATTCATCCACTGAGTCTGGAATGGTATGAGGCACTGTTGATCTATTCTGGCTTTGGTCCTTTTAGATTATGGATACAGGTATAAATGTATGACAGAGTGTTAGGTCTATGGATAAAGGAATGAAGGGATGATGGAACAATGTTGGTATATGGATAATGATATTAACGGATGATGGAACAATGTTGGTTATGAATAAAGGAATGAACTAGTGATGGAGGAGTGCTAGTGTATGGATAAAGCAATGAAAGGATGAAGGAGGAGTGTTTGGGTTGGATAAGGGAATGAAGGGATGAACGAAAAATGTTGGCATATGGATGAAGGAATGAACTAGTGATGAAGGATTGTTAGTGTATGAATAAGGGATGAAGGGGGAGTGTTGGGGTTGGATAAAGGAATGAAGGGATGAAGGGAAAATGTTGGTGTATGGATGAAGGAATGAACTAGTGATGAAGTATTGTTAGTGTATGGATAAAGGAATGAACAGATGAAGGAGAAGTGTTGGGGTTGGATAAAGGAATGAAGGGATGAAGGGGGAGTGTTTGGGTTGGATAAAGGAATAAAGGGATGAAGGGAAAATGTTGGTGTATGGATGATGGAATGAACTAGTGATGAAGTATTGTTAGTGTATGGATAAAGGAATGCAGGGATGAAGGGGAAAATGTTGGCGTATGGATGAAGGAATAAACTAGTGATGGAGGAGTGTTAGTGTATGGATAAAGGAATGAAGGGATGAAGGGATAATGTTGGTGTATGGATAAAGGGAAGGACAGATAACATGCAGCTACAGACAGGTGATCTAGCTCGCTAGCCTTTGGTTAGCTTTAGCTCACTTCGTTTCTCTCACTCTGAAACTATGTGGGCGGGGCCAGAGATGTCAGCCTTGTGATTGGTTAGGAAATGCTGATGGAAGCTTTACCCAAGATAAGGACCGCCCCATTTACATGGAGAGGAGAGAAACATGGTCAAATATCTGGACCGTTTATTAGACTCTGGGAAGACATTCATCAGACACTCTGTAGGTTTGTGTTGTGGACCAGAAGAAGCAGGTTAATGTAAAGAGGGGGAAATCAGTTTCAGGTTTCCTGGGACTTTAAATGAGGTAAAAGCTGATACGTACCTGTATGTGGCCTCATCCCCATCGGTTTCTTTGCCGTGATGATGTCCGGCTCTTTAAAAACCAGGTTTGGGAACATCTGGCTCCCTGAAAGATGTACAAACACACTACCCTGACGTGTAACCAACTATGGGGAAGCTAAGTGTGACATCATTAGTCATTTCCAGGGCCACGACAAGTGACAAATCACAACCACAGAGCCTGTAAACCTTCTCAGAGCCGCTTCCTTGTGGATTCAGACACCACAGAGGGTTAAACAGGGTCTAAACTCTTCCTACTGCTTGTTAACACATCCGGGGCTGAGCCTCTACTGAGCCGTCTGAGGCTCTGTCTGTCCAGCATGCAGCAGCTCAGTTGTTACATGGTTGTTTGAGTTGATAAAAAACCTACTCAGTTACAATTCTAGCACTTTCCTTGTAATAGGAATGAAAAAATGAGGTGTCTGTAGTTACAATTCTTACCAAATGACGAAAAACAAAGTTTGGTACTAATGGGCTTTAATATTAGGTAGCTAGCTAACCTAGCTAACGTTAGTGCCCACTGGTATACGCCAAACTGGCAGTTTGTGAATTTCTTTAATACAGTCTGTGGGTTTTATAGGGTTTTTTTCGCTATTAAAGCACATCTTCATGTTCCGGCTGTTAGGTGTTTGTATGTGCTGCTCAGCTACAGGGAAAATAGCTAGCCTTAGCCAGCTAGCCGTGGCTAACTAGCTCCGCCTTGGCTAGCTAGCCGTAGCTAACTAGCTCCGCCTTAGTTAGCTAGCCGCAGCTAACTAGCTCTGGCTTAGCGACCTCTAGCTAGCCAGTTGTCGTCTGACCGTGAAGCCAGACAGCCGAAACACGAAGGTGTGGGTTTATAGTAAGAACCAATTTATAAAACCCACAGACTATATTAAGTCTCCACAAAAAGCCAGCCTTTTCCCGTGAGTGCTAGCGTTAGCTCGGTTCGCTAGCTAGCTAACATTAGAGTCCATTGGCGCTAAACTTTGTCTTCATTTGTGCCAGAGCTGCAACTCGCCTTATCAGACATCTCATCTCCTCTTTCTCAGCACTAAGAAAGATCTAGAATGATAATTGAGTAGTATTTTTTAGATCCAGGTTTATTAAAACACCGAGAACCTCAACCGGTCCAGCAGACGCAGGGACCCGAAGTCACGGCTTAACGAGCGGATACCGACCACAAGCGACTCCGAATCCTGACCTGTGCTCTCAGCTCTGTTAGCATTTAGCCTCGTACCTTGCTAAGGGTTTTCCTTCGCGGTGAATCTGATAAATGTTGTAAAATCAAAGAGACGTTTCTCACACAAGTTTTCCACAAAGATTTTCTGAATCGAATTTCTCCACTTCTGATTATGACATCGTTTACAGATTCTATAGTCCTCTACGTAATAAACGCTACGTCATAGTGTAACATTTAACCAGCCTCGAGCGCTAGAAATTGGGTTTGGACCACCACACTGTACACTGTACTAAAGTCTTAGAGGTCTGGTAGGCAGGGCGGTACATGTGGTCTACACGATCAATAAAACACCCAGCCCAGTATTGTTTCTACCCGCCACACTTCTGATCATTATTTAATATTAATGATATGATGAACTTTGTGATGTCACTTTTCAGATATTAATCTACTACACATTTAGGGAGTGAATTTTCAGAGGACATATAAGCTGTTAGTTAAACTGAACGTATAATTTGAAGATGATTGAAGACTGAATTGAATGTTGTTGAGGGATGTTATTAAACAGAAGCACAGAGAGACTCGTGATTTCTGAAAGTTTATTTATTTAATATTAATGTCTGACTTTCTGTTATAGCTCTGATCAGATTTATCACTGGGCACTGTAGAAAATCACACGCTGTAAAGTATTGGTGTATAAGCCTTCGTAGAACTTGGTATCGGGTGGATAATCAGTGGGATCAGTAGGGTGGGCACGTTCATTTTTAATTATGATGAAATATTCTCAGGGAGGATACATAAATGTGGACAGGCATATAAACATGAGAGAATTAGAGATACATCTGAACAGAGCAAACAAACAAACAAACAAACAAAAATAATGTATATGTAAAAATAATACATTTTAAATATTATGAATATGTTAAATATTACTGTTGTATTTGGATAGGATTTAGTGTGTGTAAATGTGTGTGTGTGATTGTGTGTGTGTGTGTGTGTGTGAGCGTGCATGTGTATGTGAGTGGGCATGTATGTGTGTTTGACAGAGTAGGTGTATGTGCGTGTGTGAGTGTGTGTGTGTGAGTGTGTGTATGTGTGTATGTGCGCATGTATGTGTGTGTCTGAGTGTGTGTGCATGTGTTTGTGTGTGTCTGAGTGTGTGTGCATGTGTGAGTATGTGTGTGTGTGTGTGTGTGTGTGGGCGTGAGTATCTGTGTCTTAGTGTGCACGTGTATGTGTGAGTATGTGTGTGTGTGTGTGTGTGTGTGTGTGGGCGTGAGTATCTGTGTCTGAGTGTGCATGTGTGTTTGAGGGTGAGTGTGTGTGCATGTGTGAGTATGTGTGTGTGTGTGTGTGTGTGAGGGTGAGTGTGTGTGCATGTGTGAGTATGTGTGTGTGTGGGTGTGTGAGGGTGAGTGTGTGTTATCTCATTCAGAACTACAGCAGCATCAGTGTTTACATCCACCTGCATGTACCACAGTGTGTATAGTTTGGAGTCACCTGTGTGCTGGGTGGCTGCAGGACGGACAGGGGGGTCTGTCTCTCCCTCCCCTTCCTGCCCTAAAGCTGTTGACTGAACTCTGGACCGAGCGCAGGGATACTTGTTGACCGAAATGTGTGCATAAGGGTTCTTGAGGACAGAACTGTTTAGCTGTTGCCCTTTCAACTATCAACACAATGTTTTTGTGGTACCTCAAGTACTTTAAACACCAGGAAAAAAAAAAAAAACAAACAAACAAAAAAAAAAATAATAATAATAATACATAAATTACAGGCGACTCTAAATGTGAGCTTAATTAGTTAATGGTATTGTTATTATCATATTACCTAATAACCTTATGGTACAGATATTGTAAACATTATGTGCATGTTGTAATAGTTTTATAATAGTATTATAGTTTCTATTTAAATATACATTCATAATCAAAATAGCATCTGCACACAGAAGGAGGTGTAGGAGTGCGGTGGTGTTGGGAAGGAAGATAAAGGTGACCAGGATCAATTACTGGTGATAAATTAAGACTGATATGATCAATATTTATTGAGCTACACATACAGAAGTCTGTCTCTCAGTATGGATTCGGGCCGGCATGTTTGCATGGAGCTGTAGAGGTTCCTAATGGGGTCCTGTGATAGTCTATCCCGCTGCCATTCTGAGTCACTCCATGACAGTCTGGTACGACACCACTGCAGTCTTTGGTGACGGTGATGTGGTGTTAAGGACAGTCGTGGTAACGGTCTGTGTGCATGTAGTCCTGCGTGGTGCAGCCATCTGCCAATGGTGCTGCACTAACAGGACGACTCATGGAGGACACCACTGCTCACTGAATGTCTGCAGTTGTTGCTATTGGGTCAATCAGGTACAGCGATGAGGTCCATCCTTGCTAACATTACACGCACAGCCAAGCGAGGAATTTGAATCATTTGCATGTCTTACCATGTCAAACCTACACACCAAGTTTCATTCCTGTGTGATGATCCCTTCTGGGTGCAGCTATTTGTGCAGCTCTTCTTATGATGAGGGTTAATGGTTGAGCAGATTAGCTCTACTGTCTCCATCCTTGTTTCTTGGGCCCCGTGTTCAGTGGCATTGGCAGTGGCTAGGCAACTTTAGCCAACTTTGCTCGTGTTTTCATAGTCATGGCTTCGGTCCAGGACTCACGTCCTCATACGAAAGTTCAGTCAACAGTCTTGAGAAACTCTCCGGGGTCCCTTTATTTAGCGTTCAGTGTGACGGTGCTGTTAAAAATGGTGCTGATTTCCTGGAATCACCTACAGTGTAATCTGATGGATGAGTAGATCCCACACACACGCACACAAGACCCGGTCAGCACATGAGGGGAAGTGGGCGAAAGGCCGCGTGATAATCCCTTAAAGAGGATGACACCAGGGCCCGTCACAGAGCCACACTAAGCTGTCTAAGACTGTATTACACGGGGGGGCCCTGAGCGGCGGGCTGCATCAGCAGGAGCCACGCTGTGATTTTAGTCCACTTCTGTGTTCAGGAAGCATGTTACGTAACAGTCTCAGCGCAGGTTTAGCCTGGCTTGCTTTCCTGTGTTTACGCCACTGGAGAAGGTCCTGCTGAACGAGAGGGGGGAAACATCAGCGGGGGGACTGCGGGGTATTGCAGAAGTAGGCTGAGGAGCACACATGACCCACCTCCTTCTAAAATTAGATCATGTGCATCGTACTGTAAAGTTGCATCAAGTGGAAAACAAGACCGGAGTTCAGCTCTATATCAACATCAGACCCCTGCACTGGTCCAGATGAACTCAGCTGTGATGCGTTAATAACTTATTACTTCAGCAGGCGTCTCTCCAAAGTGTTACTTTACAGGAGAGGGCAAAATCAAATTCAGTTCTAATGGAAGTTAATGCACTTAGAATTGGTTACATATGACTTTGGGCCATTTCTGTTGGTCTATGTGACTTTGGGCCATTTCTGTTGGTCCATGTGACTTTGGGCCATTTCTGTTGGTCCATGTGACTTTGGGCCATTTCTGTTGGTCCATGTGACTTTGGGCCATTTCTGTTGGTCCATATACAGCAGCTGCATTGTTCAAATGATGGATAAAATAAAAAATGAATCAGGGTCAATCCATTGACTAACATTTAGAGGGCTGATCTGCGGTTAACCGGTGGGCGAGTAACAAATTCACATGACCTTGTTAAACCAATGAAATGCAAGGCATGTCTTTTGACACGGACATGAGCCAATGGCACGCATGGTATTGTTGGCGAGTGAACATTTGAAAAAGTTCATCCCGTGGACTGACTGGCCTAAAACCGGACATATCACCCATCCCTAGTGAGAAGCTCCCCTTGTCCGTTTCCCACTGCATTGTGGGACAGTGTCCATCATCACCGTACTGGTTCTAAGAGTGTAGTGTGGATTTTGGAGTAACTATACTGTACACTACACACTCAAACACTAGATAGTGTTTGGCTCCCTGTGCCTCCCTTTCTAGACTAGTGTACTTAATGTGCATTAAGCCCCGCCCCCTGTACTGGAGATATGTAACCCCTAAAACCCCAGGATTGTACTTCATAGGCAGTTTGCATGGCTCTGTTGCAGCATAAGTCAGGAAAGGGTTAACTTACAGATTATGATACAGCTATGATGTAGTATTGAGGTATAGGATAGAACCATACAAACTGCCGATAAAGCACACTCTTAGGGTTCTAGATTGTTCAGTGGCTGTAAGATGTAAACAAATTATTCACGGTGTTGGTGATGGGATGCTACTGATACTCACCTGAGACGTTGTTTAAGAGAGAGAGAGAGAGAGAGAGAGAGAGAGAGAGACAGAGTGAGAGAGAGAGAGAGAGGGAGAGAGAGATACATTACTTGAGTCAAAAGTTCAGACACACCCAACTAGATGGATGGTGTTGGTGGTCTTTAAGACTCTACAGTCGTACACGTAACAGCTCCAACTGATGAGAGTCTGACCCAGTCCGTATCCTGATATACCACAGTATTATATTTCTCCATATCTCTATCTCTACTAGGACACCCCAGCCACCCTATGCCCCCTCCCCATTACAATCCTCCTGGGTTGAGGCAGGAAGTGCATGATGATCAGTTTGCTAGTTGAGCCCTGAGCAATGAAACCCATGAGGGGTGTGGTGTTGTATGCCTGGAGGTACCATAAGCCGGAGCAGGCCTCTAAGGCTTGTTTGCTACATTAGCCTTCAGTGCTAAGCTAAAGAAGCCCATGTGTCATGGCTGATGGGCTACATGCGGGCTCCGGGGAAGCTGTGTTAATCTGATTTATCACTGAACGATTCCATCACTCCATTCCATGAGGGTCTGCCGCTCACTGTGAGAGGAAGTGGAGGTCGGAGGTAGAGGCCTTGTAGGCTCTCTGAGCGACTTTCTATCATTCCAGCAGGTTTGTGCACACGGTACAGTTTCACTAATCCAAACTCACTTGGCTTTCTTTAAGGCCCTCATTGAGTGGATCTGGTTTCGGAGAGCAGCAGTGGAAAGTCTGGAGAACAGTTGATCCCAGCTATGGCCACGGCTCTTAATTGCGGGACATGGGTTTGCACTGGATTCGGAACCGGAGCTGGCTTTCAGACGGAGTGTTGAGAGTTCCCATTAATCAAACCAGACAACTTAAACACTCTGCTTTATGGTTTAGCTGGAAACTGTTCCAGTTAGAGCTCTGCTTAATTCACAGTTAGACAAAGCCCAGCTCTGCTGTCTCTCTCCGGTTTAAATAGACGGGCCTATGCTGTATTTCATACCCATGATGAATCACTCCAGCTGAGCGAGCTGTAAAGAGCACTGCTAACTGGAGGGACATGAACGGTGGGATGATCTCCACAATCAGCCAGCACAGTGGTTAAACCGTTCTCCGTGTCTGGCAGCAGGAAGCCAAAATTAGACACAAAATCTTGAAAAATAAACTCAGTGCTTACTGATATTATGACTTATTATGTCAAAAAAGAATGACACTCACTTTCTTCAAATTAAATAACTGCATGTCAGTGTCAAAGTGTTTTCATAATAATTCTAAATCTGGAGAAAATATTTTGGCTGAAAAATATTAAGTCAATATTTTGGGTACATAGGCAATTATGTAGGATTTTGATCCGATATTTTAAAAAATTAATCATTATTTCATGTTTTTTTTTTTTTTTGGAAAATGCCTCACAAATTGTAGACAAGAAATCAGTATTTTGGAAAAAAGAAAGTAAATAATAAAAATGATTGTTATTTTGAGTTGCTAGAAGTCCGTTTTTTTTTAACTTATTGTTTATTGAAGATCAAGTAATATTCACCATTTATCATTCTTTTTACAGTCATGCCTTATAAATGTTAACATATGATTATACATTCTCATTGACAGCCATACTTCAATTACAATTGGTCAGAAAGCATTATTAACATTGCTGGGCTCCATCGCTTAACAAATTTTTTCTTCTGCAGTCTCAAGTTAAATGTTATTTCTTCCATACCACGTATCATCCATAGACGCTCTATCCCAGATTCATACGTTGGGACAGTGGTTTTGAGCCAGTTCACAGTTATACCCTTAATTGCTGCTGCTAATAAAACATGAAGGAGATAGATCTGGCTCCTACTTTCAAAATCCTGAGGAACAGCTCCTAGTAGCGACACCAAAGGATCTTTAGGAACAGGAAAACCAAAGACTGACTGAAGGGCATCGTAAATATCCTCCCAATACTTCTTCAGTTTTACACAGGACCAAAATGTATGAACAAAGTTTGAGTCTGTTTCTCCACACTCCCTCCAGCAACTACTAGATGAAGATGAACCAATCTGCGCGGTAATATGTGGTGTTCTAAAGTATCTAACAATTAGCTTCCACTTAAATTCTCTCCAGTTATTAGAACAAGTAGTTAAATGACATTCAGAACAGATATCTTTCCAATTTTCTATTGAGATCTCAGTTTGTAGTTCAGCTTCCCACTTATTTTTAATATACAGGGAGTTATGTGGTTCCATTAATTCCATTGATCCATTTGATATCATTTTGAAATGACCTTGCATGGTATATCCCCTAACTGAATTTTTAAAAAGAACTGTTCTATTGGGGCTGGTAATTTTATTTTGTCAAGATTATAAGTTTTATTTAAAAAGTGCCTAATTTGCAAATACCGGTTTTAGGAAGTTCAAATTCTTGACTAAGTTGGGAAGTCAGTATTTTAAGTGTATGTAAATGATGACAGGTGACGCTAATCAAAACTAAAAAAAGGGGACCTAGACCGTGACTGATTGGATGGCATGTGGGTGTGACATCATCAGGTAGTGCACTCTCAGAAATGGAGTCTGGTAGATCGGCGGTGTCTGAGATACCCAGGTGTGTGACACTAGAAACTAGGTTATTAATGTGGGCTAGCTATATGTTTATAGAGTATGGTCATAAATCAAAGATACTAATTTAATATTTCGAGAAAAAAGCTGTAAATTAAATTCTGATATATCAATTCTCTGAGAGAAACAAGCTGTAAATTCCAGGCACAAAGTCCAAATCAGTAATTCATTTAGATACTGCAGCAATAAAAAGGTCCTTAATTAAAGATAAATAAAAAATAAATTCAATCTTTATATTGAGATAAAACTCTATAGTTATAGAAAAAGGGCGACTCATTTGAGATACTGTGTTGTTATTTTGAAATTGAGATTTTAAGTCAGTGTCACGCCGCCAGGTTTCCCTCCGGAACTTCAATTCCCAGGGGTCTACACTCGATGATGACCCTCCCACATGTTCCCGATAGGGAGCTCTGATTCGTTCTAGGTCACATGAGTTTTGACAGATGAACTCGCTTAACACCTGTATTAAAGATCCTTGTTTCTGGTTGTGCTTTGCAAAGCTTTGCCCACCCAGTTAGCAATTCTGAGCGCTCTGTCTCTCTCTCTGTCTCTCTGTCTCTGTCTCTGTCTCTGTCTCTGTCTCTGTCTCTGTCTCTGTCTCTGTCTCTCTGTCTCTCTGTCTCTGTCTCTGTCTCTGTCTCTATCTCTACATCTGTCTCTATCTCTGTCTCTGTCTCTGTCTCTGTCTCTGTCTCTATGTCTATCTCTATCTATGTCTGTCTCTGTCTCTATGTCTGTCTCTGTCTCTATGTCTGTCTCTGTCTCTGTCTCTATCTCTATGTCTGTCTGTGTCTCTGTCTCTATCTCTGTCTCTGTCTCTATCTCTATCTCTGTCTCTATCTCTATGTCTGTCTCTAACTCTGTCTCTATCTCTATGTCTGTCTGTGTCTCTGTCTCTGTCTCTGTCTCTATGTCTGTCTCTAACTCTGTCTCTATCTCTATGTCTGTCTGTGTCTCTGTCTCTGTCTCTGTCTCTATGTCTGTCTCTATCTCTGTCTCTATGTCTGTCTCTCTGTCTCTATCTCTGTCTCTGTCTTTATCTCTGTCTCTATGTCTATCTCTTTCTCTGTCTCTGTCTCTGTCTCTGTCTCTGTCTCTGTCTCTGTCTCTGTCTCTATCTCTATGTCTGTCTCTATGTCTATCTCTTTCTCTGTCTCTATCTCTGTCTCTATCTTTATCTCTGTCTCTATCTGTATCTCTGTCTCTGTCTCTGTCTCTGTCTCTATCTGTATCTCTGTCTCTGTCTCTATCTCTGTCTCTATCTCTGTCTCTGTCTCTATCTGTATCTCTGTCTCTGTCTCTGTCTCTGTCTCTGTCTCTGTCTCTATCTCTGTCTCTATCTCAGTCTCTGTCTCTGTCTCTGTCTCAGTCTCTATCTCAGTCTCTGTCTCTGTCTCTGTCTCTGTCTCTGTCTCTATCTGTATCTCTGTCTCTGTCTCTGTCTCTGTCTCTGTCTCTATCTGTATCTCTGTCTCTGTCTCTGTCTCTGTCTCTGTCTCTGTCTCTATCTGTATCTCTGTCTCTGTCTCTGTCTCTGTCTCTGTCTCTATCTGTATCTCTGTCTCTGTCTCTGTCTCTGTCTCTGTCTCTATCTGTATCTCTGTCTCTGTCTCTATCTCTATCTCTATGTCTGTCTCTATGTCTATCTCTTTCTCTGTCTCTGTCTCTATCTGTATCTCTGTCTCTGTCTCTGTCTCTATCTGTATCTCTGTCTCTGTCTCTGTCTCTGTCTCTGTCTCTATCTGTATCTCTGTCTCTGTCTCTGTCTCTGTCTCTATCTGTATCTCTGTCTCTGTCTCTGTCTCTGTCTCTGTCTCTGTCTCTATCTGTATCTCTGTCTCTGTCTCTGTCTCTGTCTCTGTCTCTGTCTCTGTCTCTATCTGTATCTCTGTCTCTGTCAAACTTTCAATGTGCTTCCATAAACAGAGAAGAAGACTGTATATACACAGTATAGGATTCTGTACCTTCTTCTTATAAATCTGTATGATCATGTTTAATATCCAGCAGTCCATATTTCTAAACCACTCCATCTATAACACTTTGAATTCCTTTCAGTGATGATGGAGATACTCTGGAGTAGAACAAGCAGCTCATTCTTTACACTGGAGTCTAATAGGATAAGATGTCAGTAACGGTTCCTCCACTAAACCCTACACTACTGTTGCTGGTAGTCATTTTACAAGCTTTTTTATGGAGGCCGCAGAGACATCTGGCTTCAGTCCTAGGAAACAGCCCAGTGATAGATGAACAGAGATGAGCTCATGCGTTAGGCCAGGCGTTAGTGCTCTTAAACATCTGCTGTGGTATTTGACTGCATGACTTCATCACAGGATTCACAAGTCTCTACATTCAGTAGGCTACTGTGCAAAAGCCTGAAACTCCTGAAAACCTCCACCCATCTCCTGTGGAGCATCTCCTGTGGGCCATCTCTGGTGCGTCCTGTGGGTTAGTGTGTGTTGTGCACCACTGCACTGTGTGAGTTGGATCGTCACTGACTGTTCTTGCTCAAGGTGTCACTAGGAGTGCTGATTAGAGTGGACAGAGAGTGGTCCAGTGTCTAACCCTGCCAGCAGCACTTTGGTGTCATACACTCCACTCACACCAGCACCACACACACTAACACACCACCATCACGTCAGTGTCACTGCAGTGCTGAGAATGATCCACCACCCACATCATACCTGCTCTGTGGTGGTCCTGTGGGGGTCCTGACCATTGAAGAACAGGGTAATACAGTATACAGAGAAACAGATGGACTACAGTCTGGACCTGTAGAACTACATAGTGTCCTATACGGTCAGTGGAGTTGATATAATGGAGAGTCTTGCTTTCAGAGGCTACCACATCTTCCAGGTGGTTGTTAGGAGTCCCATTCACTCTGTATAACTCTGGACAACTTGTATCTAGTAGCCATTTGGACTGGAACTTTAATAAATGGTGATCTTTGACTTTTGCAGTATTGCAAAAAGTATTGTACCTCACCACATAGCTTCCATCAACACTCCACCAACAGCTCTGACGTCTGTTCATCTCTGTCTTAACCGTTATCTTAAAATCACAACTTAATTGTCTTATGATCTTAAGATAACAAAAGCTATTTTTCTTGAGCTCAGAGCTGATCCTGAGATAGCAAAACAATTTACTTCTGATGATCTGAAGATTACAGACCAGGTCATTCTAACCAGCTCATGGCCTCTCTGGACTTCAGTAGATTCCAGATGAATTGGATAGTTCACAGACTGGAATCTTTAAAGGGGAACTCAGAATTCCTCTATAATTAAATGGTTAAAAATGATTTGTCTGAGGGAAAGGCATTGAGTCAGGTGGGAGGAACCTGACACCCCTCGAAAGGCTCCCTCCCTGATAGTTATTACATGGAATGGTTATCAACACACTGCCTGATTACTGTTCTACAGTAGCGTTGTGGTCACATGTTTAATCAGTATATGGTGGAAGGATACATGAAGGGAAAATAGACCCTGTAGAATTTTTTTTTATTTACAGATTTGCCACCTTTTTGCCATCATGAGCATTACATGCATAAACGCAGAGGACATGTGTTCGTTCACTGGGGGCTTGGATAGGTAATAAATTGGCTATGTGTGTGTTATAGACATGGAGACCCCTGTATCCCATCACCACCACTGTACACAACATCTGAGTCCTCACTTCACATCAAAACAGGTTAAATGATTTAGTTACAGTTCACAGACTGAATTATTTAGTCACTGAGAAGCACTGGTGGGATTCTCATTTAAGGTGTCTTACTAGGGATATTAATGATATTAAACTTGATATTAGTAACATATACATTTATGATATTAAATGTAAGTTCTATATTAAACACCAGTATAAATTGGTAAAACTTGATTATAATATTATATAAATATGATAAAACTTAAAAAAACTAAAAACACTGATCAGGCCTATCTGAGTGCTGTGTGGGCGAGGCTAATGTGCTGCTTGATTGACAGCCTTCTGTCCAATACTCTTAGCGTGCTCCGCCCCTCAATCAGAACTAGCATCATTATCCAGCTTTTATGTGATGAACAGATGCACAAACAGACGTGCAGACGTGAAGAATGAAGCAACGTGTGAACGAAAGAATGGATAAAAGAACAATGTTGGTGTAGCGATAAAGGAAAGAATGGATAAAAGAACAATGTTGGTGTAGCGATGAAGGAATGAATGGATGAAGGAATAATGTTGGTGTATGGATAAAGGTATAAACAGATGGAGGAACTATGTTGCAGTTTGGATAAAGGAATGAATGGATGAAGGAACAATGTTGGTGTAGCGATAAAGGAATGAAGGGACTATGTTAGTGATGGATAAATGAATGAATGAATGATGGAACAATGTTGGTGTATGGATAAAGGAATGAATGGATGAAGGAACAATGTTGGTGTAGTGATAAAGGAATGAATGGATGAAGGAATAATGTTGGTGTGTGGATAAAGGAATGAATGGATGAAGGACCAATGTTGGTGTAGCGATAAAGGAATGAATGGATGAAGGACCAATGTTGGTGTAGTGATAAAGGAATGAATGGATGAAGGAATAATGTTGGTGTAGTGATAAAGGAATAAATGGATGAAGGACCAATGTTGGTGTAGCGATAAAGGAATGAATGGATGAAGGACCAATGGTGGTGTAGCGATAAAGGGATGAAAGGATGAAGGAACAATGTTGGTGTAGCGATAAAGGAATGAACGGATGAAGGACCAATGGTGGTGTAGAGATAAAGGAATGAATGGAAGGATGAATAATGTTGGTAAAGCGATAAAGGAATGAATGGATGAAGAAACAATGTTGGTGTATGGATAAAGGAATGAATGGATGAAGGACCAATGTTGGTGTAGCAATAAAGGAATGAATGGATGAAGGAACAATGGTGTTGTAGCGATAAAGGAATGAATGGATGAAGGAACAATGTTGGTGTATGGATAAAGGTATGAACGGATGAAGGAACAATGTTAGTGATGGATGAAGGAATGAATGGATGAAGGAATAATGTTGGTGTAGTGATAAAGGAATGAATGGATGAAGGACCAATGTTGGTGTAGTGATAAAGGTATGAACGGATGAAGGTACAATGTTAGTGATGGATAAAGGAATGAATGGATGAAGGAATAATGTTGGTGTAGTGATAAAGGAATGAACAGATGAAGGAACAGTGTTGGTGAAACTGGAACTGTTTTAGTGGGCGGGGCCAGAGACAGCTACAGTTGTCAGGCTATGAAGAACCAGCTGGATGCACCATATCTCTACAGCGCCATCCCGAGGCAGACCAGTGCAGTAGCTCTAGTCCGGGCGTTCCAAGGGGCTACTCAGCGGGTCCTAGGCCTCCCTGTATTTTGCACTTTGATGTGTTCTTAGAAGCACTTCGAACAAAAGACCATTAGAACCAGTAGGACTGAAACCTGATCCTAATGGTTTCCAGTTGGAATTGACCTAATGCTAACCATCAGAGACCACTACTTTCCTATGGTGCCCTTTCAGAGCCTATCAGAAACCCATGAAACGCTGGAATCAGTCACAGGTTCTCTGTTAAACCATCAGAACCCCTCACACCAGTGAATCCGGAACATTACAAAACCACCAGGAACCATCAGAAACACCGTATGGTTTCTATACGCTTTATTACTCAGCAGGGGTAATATGACCAGGGGGGCTCTAACTTTTGCATACTGCTAGGGGACCAGGATTGGGAAGCAGTGTACTATCCAAACCAGCCTGAGCTGAGTCACTCCAGCATGCATGTGTTCTGCAATGACATGTTTGGCTAAGCTCGTGCCAGGCAAAAACCCAAATGCCTTCCATTGCTGCAGAGGCAACGTTAAGCAAGTGATGGCTCTGAGCTCAGGGAGGAAGAATGGAATGGGAGGGGGGGCACCGTTCAGAGTCCAGCCCCCCCAGAAGGAATAAACCAATCCCGGCTAGAGGAGCGGGCGAGCCTTCCCCAGCCCTGCCTCTTATAAGGCCAGTCATGTGACAGCACTGTAGTAATGCTGCTGCAC